>CAIGRO010032906.1:0-13654 GCA_903798355.1 Fraxinus baroniana | reverse complement strand
TTAAGCGTGCAAAGAATTCCCCAAGGCCGTGGTGGAGGTGGCTCCAGTGGGTCAAATAGGCCACCGGTGTTGTTGCAACATGGGGTTCTTGTGGTAAGTATACGTTTTGCGAGTCTATCAACCTGTTTGGCTAAGCTATTAAGCAATTTAAAAGGTGATTAGTTTGTCAGTACAGCTTTATTTATAAACTGGAATGGTAGTAGTACGTTAGTACCGGACAGTTCAGCACTGTTGTTATAATGTTAAGTGTTAACCTCTAAGAAAGATGCTCTTATCGTTTTTTAACAAATACATCCAATCTGATTCTGAACTACGACACGGTTTGTGAGAAAAAGGATCTCCACAGGATCCATCTCCCAAGGTGATATGTTTTGGGATGGTGAACTTGTCAATGCAGAGAAGAGGATGAATATCATCTCAAGGGCTGGTTCGAGCTCGGTCTACCACATTTCTTTTTGACTTTTTGGTCAGGTTTACAGATCGAATGTATTATTGTTCCAAGTTTTCCTATTCAAAGTTTATTTAGCCCATCTTGGTTTTGATAAAGATTTGATTTTTAGTAGATTTTGATAAAAGTTGATAACACATATAGTTAAAAGTTGATAAAGATTGTGGAATTCATGAAATGTAGAGTTGAAAATAAATCAGGAAAAAATGAATTTTAGAAAATGAGAGTTAATCATGAACTTATTCATGAGTTCTGCCTTTGCAATTATTGCTTGTGGACACATCCTGTATTGTCGATTTGTCTTGATGCTTCACGTGTTGTACAATGCCATGGAATCTAACAGAGACTGTGATTTAGTAGGTTAGTTGGCTATTTCTTGTACTATTTTATGTTTTTGTTTACATTCTTGTGAATTCATACAGTTTTTATTTTTATTTATTATATATATATATATATTTATATATACTTCTTTGATCATTTATTTATATTTTTGATGAAGAAACTGAAACTGAAACTGAAACTGTGGATGGTTAATTCTGTCCTGGGTGCAGGATGGAATGACTTGGCTTGTAAATCCTCCAGAACAATCTTTGGCGATGATATTGGCTGATAATGGCTTTGATGTGTGGATTTCCAACATCAGGGGAACCAGATTCAGTACGCGACACGTGACTCTTGATCCTAGCACCCCGGTATTTTTGTTCCCAATCATCGTTATTTATTTAGTAGAGAATTTAATTATGAAATAACTAGTCAGACCAGTAGAGGCGTCTAAACATGTCAGATCGACAAGGTAGAAGCTTGGTCTAGGCATGGCCGAGTCTCCTGGAATAGCAAAAGCCCGGAACGGATAGCTGTCCTAGAGCTGGGCTGTGCCTGACCTGGCTACATGGGCCCTCTTGTAAAAAAGGTGAAAGCATTTAGGTCTGGCTTGCCTAAAATAAAGGGACATGGCTGTCTCAACCCTGGCCCGCCCTGCCTGATTTTACGCTTCAACTCTCGATTCTCAACAATCACATGCATCCTTAGTCTTGAATGATTATATCAATTGATCTATTACTGAATATACTCAGAACTATCAGCATTTTAATATTGGTTTATGAACTTCAAGAATGTATAATTAGAATACCTACGGCTTGCTGTATTGGTATACTAGCCGTCAAATCTTTTCTTACTAAACTCAAATTGGGCAGCAATTCTGGGATTGGACATGGGATGATCTAGTGTTTCACGACTTGCCAGCTATTATTGAGTTCGTGTTCAAACAAACCGGGCAGAAAATCCACTACGTAGGCCATTCCATGGTAAGATCAGGATCTTGAAAGTTGACAAACTCTCCAAGAAAGCTAAAGAAAAGTGTATTTACTGAAGCATTAATGAAAATATATTTACAGGGAACTTTAATGGCCCTAGCATCCTTCTCCGAAGGGAAACTAATAGACAAGGTCAGATCAGCCACATTGTTGAGTCCAATCGCTTACTTGAGCCACATGACTACAACGCTTGGCGTTCTTGTAGCAAGAGCTTTCGTTGGTGAAGTAAATATATTTGCATAATTCATTCTTTCATTCTTGGTTTATACATGTTAACAATATATGTCTCGAGTTTCATGGGATGCTAACGATGTAGAAAAATTTCCATCTCATTAACAAGGAATTTACTGATAACTTAACCCTTAAATTAAGACTTATTTCTAATTTTGATAAATAAAACATGATGTATTTATAATTTACTTATTTACATTGGTAAACTTTTAAACTCAGCCAAGCGTGTTCCTTTTTTGTAATTCTTATGTAGAATTGTAATTTATGAATGCTTTAAACACTTGTTTCTTCCAATTAATGTCATCTACAGATCACTACAATGTTTGGACTTGCGGAATTCAATCCGAAAGGGTAAAGAACCTCGGATATTAAACCATATTGTAACAACTATTTGTAACAACTTAACATGTGGTTTTCTCTCTTGTTCTTTCAAATTAAGGGAGCCTGTATCCAACTTTCTCAAGGCTTTGTGTACCGACCCGGAGGTGGACTGTTATGACTTGCTAGCCGCTCTTACAGGTAATTATTTGTTTGATAAGGTGGATTATACAGTGCTAGACAAATTTTAGATGAAAAAAATGAAGTTCAAATGTAACGAGCACTTACTGATGTTCTGTTCATAATTTTCTTAATGCAGGAAAGAACTGCTGTCTCAATAACTCCACAGTTGAGCTTTTCTTGAAGAATGAACCTCAATCTACTGCAACTAAGAATTTAGTTCATTTGGCTCAAAGTAAGTTCACTATTTTACCTTGTTTATTTGGTAAATTTCTGGTACCTCCTTTTTTCAACCCAAGAACTTCAGGATCCAGGAGAGAGAGATTCATTATTTAGGTTAGCTGACTATGGGAAAGTTTTGGGTTTATGAGTAAAATTATTTTAATGAAAGAATGTGTGGTTGAAAATGAGTTTTAAAGAATGGTGCTCATAGAGGGGTTAAATATAAATTTGGTGTCGGTTAGATAATTAACTCAATGACACGTCAAAATTTATTTTTTGCAGCTGTTCGGGATGGAATCCTGTCGAGATATGACTATGGAAATGCTGACTTCAATGAAGAGCATTATGGGGAATCAAAACCTCCAATTTACGATTTGTCGAAAATACCCAGTGATCTGCCCATCTATCTGAGTTATGGAGGGGAAGATGCACTCTCTGATGTAAAAGATGTGGAGACTTTGCTTGATAGACTTAAATTACACGATGAAGACAAGCTCCATGTTCAGTATATAAATGATTATGCACATGCGGATTTCATAATGGGAGAAACAGCCAAGGATATTGTTTATAATCAGATTATAGCATTTTTCAGAAATCAGCAGTAAATTTCTTGATTTTGGGAGTTTGATGACATTTTAAACGTGAACAAGACATTCCCAAAGTTGTGATGAAAGACTTTTGAGAAATTACATATCTCGGGCATGTTTGATACGTTGAATAACAGATTGAACAAAATAAAAAAAACGGAAGAACTGGACAAAATTTGTGATTTGTTCTGTTTTGCCACCTGAGTTATTGATGTACTTGGACAGGCCCTTGTGCGTGCGAGGGCAAAAACTTAAATAAACAAATTATCTCAAAACACCCTTCATACTACATTCAACTTGTTGTTCAAAGTTTAAATTGTTAGAAATAAGACATTCGTTTATTTATATTTCATCTCAATATCACTCTACCATGTTCGTGTATTGCGTGTTACTATGATGGGAAACCTACCTTAGTTTCAAAGCTAAGTCTCCAACACCACCTCTTGTTGAACCACCATAATTTGCTTAGGAAACAATCAAAAAATATTACTACAGTTATGAAATAAAGTTGTTACCATCAATGAATATTAATCATTAAGACCTCATACAACTTCTAGAAAAATTACTAAACAAAAAATAGGGCGTTCTCTGAATTCAAGAAAAGAAACTATTCCACTAATTATCAAAGGCTGTACGTATATATATTCATTTTTATTAGCTTTGTTGCATATTTTTAAAATTCACTAGAGATTCTTGAAAAGCAAACAAAATCAAAATATAAAATAATGAAAATATCAGAAAATTCTAGAATTCCTTAAGGACCAAGTAAGATAATATAATGAAAAAAATAAGAATTCTCAAGAGGCAAGTCACTAACTTTTATATGCTATAAATCGGGGTTGTCACTTCAATTGTTGGTTGTAGAAGTCTAAAATGATTGCTATTGTAAAAGTCTCCCGCTATTATAAAATTCTATTTTTCAATAAATTAAAATTTCCTCTTTCAATTATCTTGTTCAATTGAAAATTACTCCATACTATTTTTATCTTACAAAATATACTTCTCATAAACCACCAAACCTTTTCAATCTAATTTACTCATCTTTCCTACCAACTATAAAATATTATCAGTGGTATCAGAGCTAGGTTCGATTGATATTGGGCATAAGCATATACTATGGCGGGCGCTTTCCATTCATTAACTCCTATCCCAACATTTAATGGAGACAACTATGATTTCTGGTCTATTAAAATGAAGACCTACTTTTGTACACAAAACTTATGTATGTTGTCAACGACGGGTATACTAACCCAGATGACATTTACACTCTTAACTAGTAAATCAACTAAGATCTTATGAAGATGACGTTTCTGAAAAGAATGTTGTTGAAACAATTTTAATTACTTGCACAGAATAATATGATCCAATTATTGTAGCTATTGAGAAGTCTAAAAATATAGATAAATTAACAACTGCAATATTAATGAGTTCATTGGAAGTTCATGAAAAAGGATTAGAAAGGCGTTATGAAATTAACACGGAAAACACTTTTCAATCTAAAACTAATATGCAGTTTTAGAAATCTAAAGAAGGTGGAAGAAAATTTAAAGAAAATTCTAAAAATAAAGAAACGAAAGTAAAATAAATTGATAATAACGGCAAGTATCTTCCATGTGGAATTTGTAAAAGAAAAAGTCATTTGGAAAATGATTGTTGGTTTCAAGGAAAACCACAGTGCCGTAGCTGTAAAAAAAATTTGGATATGAAGAAAAATTTTGTCGTTTTAAACAAAATCATCAAATTACTTTTTCTGAAGAAAAGGATATAGAAGGAAGTCTATTTTATACTCCCAACAAGGATGTATGTGAAGAGAAATTAGATATATGGTATCTAGATAGTGGCTGCAGTAATCACACGATGAAAGATGAAATTATTTTCTACAGTTTTAATAAAATAAACACAAAAAGAAAAATTGGCAATGAAGATTTTATAGAGGCAACATGTAAAGGTACTATTGCCGTTGATACAAAAAAGGGTAAGGGATACATCAATGAAGTTCTCTTGGTCCCTACAATATATAAAATTTTACTAAGTGTAGGTCAAATGATGAAGAATGATATACTTTACATTCTGAAGGAGATTCTTGTACGATCTATAATAAGAAAGATAAATCTCTTGTAATTACAAAAGTAAAAAAGAGAGAGAACAAATGCTTCCCAATCCAATGGAGATACACAAATAATACGACAATAACGGTGCAAGTGGATGAGTCATAGTTGTGGACCAGTAGATTTGGACACTTCCACTTCCACGGGTTGAAGATCCTTCGGCAAAAGAGCATGATGTGAGATTTACCAGTCATAAAGGAGATTAAAGAAGTTTGCGAAGGATGTTTGCTCGGGAAATAACATCATCAACCATTTTAGTCCAGAAAATCTTGAAGAGCTAAAGAGTTATTGGAGTTGATACATACAGATGTATGTGGTCCAATACGTACTCTATCAGATAAGCAAAACAAGTGCTTCATTCCCTTTATAGACGATTACACTAGAGTGACATGAGTATAGTTTTTGCGTGAGAAATCCCAAGTTTTTTGAGATTTTTAAAAAGTTCAAAAACTATGTCTAAATGCAAAGTGGTCGCAATATCAAGACAAATAGAAGCGACAGAGGTAAAGAATACACATTAAATGTATTCAACAAGTTTTGTGAAGATGAAGGAATGGAGCATCAACTCACCGTTGGATATGGACCTAAACAAAACGACGTGTCAGAAAGAAAGAATAGAATAGTAATGGAGACAGCTAGAGCTATGCTAATGAAGAAAGGTCTTCGAAAAACTTTCTGGGCATAAGTAATAAACACTATAGTCTATTTATTAAATCGATATCCTACCAAAGCGATGCAAGAGAAAGCACCAGTTGAAGCATGGAGTAGACGGAAACCATTAGCAAAGCATCTTAGAGTTTTCGGCTGCATCTGCTACACACATATTCCACAAGAGAAAAGAGGTAAGCTCGACGAGAAGATAGAAAAAAAGAATCTTCCTAGGTTATAACACTCAATCTAAAGGCTATCGAGTCTATAATCTGAGAACAAAGAAGCTAATTATAAGTTGGGACGTTAAGTTTGATGAATATGCCGCCTACAATTGGGAAACTGGTCAAGTAGAAAGAAAGGCTATTAGCATCCTAACTCAACCACAAAAATAGGAGGGTGACATTGAGGATAACAATCAACCAGAGTTCCTACAGCAAGCAACGATAGAAAAACTAGTTAACTCACTAGAATCATCGCCAAGAAAAATACGAAGATTATCAGAAATATACCGAAGCTACAACTTGATGATCATTGAACCTGAAAGCTATGAAGCAACTTAAAAACAATTAGAATGGAGAAAAGATATGGACGAAGAAATAAAAATGAACGAGAAAAATGACACTTTGGAGCTTGTAGATCTTCCTCAAGATAAAGAACTCATAGGAGTTAAGTGGGTCTACAAGACAAAACTTAACGCTGACCTAATGGCTCAATTCATAAACATAAAGCAAGACTAGTTGCAAAAGGATACTCATAGTAGTTTGGCATTGACTACACCAAAACATTTGCTCCAGTTGCACGTTTTGACACTATAAGGGCGTTGATTGCACTAGTCGTACAGAAGAAGTGGAAGATTTACTAGCAAGACGTCAAATCAGTATTTCTTAATGGCTATCTTGAAGAAGAAATTTATGTTGACCAACCTCAAGGGTACGTGGTACAATGTAAAGAAGACAAAATTCTTAAACTGAAGAAGGCACTATATGGATTAAAGCAAGCTCCATGAGCTTGGTACAACAACATAGACAATTACTTCACTGAGCAAGGATTACAGAAGAGCCAAAGTGAACCAAACTCTATACGTTAAAATCCAAGGTACAAACAGTACACTTATGATATCTTTAAATGTTGATGATCTCATCTATAAAAGGAACGATGAAAGGATGATTGAGAAATTCAAGAAAGGCGCAATGAAAACGTTCGAGATGACTGATCTGGGATTGGAGCACTATTTTCTTGGGATCAAGATAGTTTAATATGAAGATGGGATCTTCATTGCTCAGAATAAGTATACCACTACTCTATAGAAGAAGATGAAAGGTTACAAGACAGTAACAACACCCCTGAATAGTAATAAATCACTCAATAAGGAAGATAGTACTCCAAAAGCAGACAATTCACAATTTTGAAGCCTAATTGGAAGTTTACTCTATCTCACAGCTACAAGGCCAGACATTATGTATTTAACCAGCCTACTTTCACGATTTATGCAGAATCCAAGTCAAGTTCACTATGAAGCTACAACGCAAATATTAAGATATCTCCAAGGAACAAAAAGACTATATAATGTGGTATTGATATATGCTTGACTCAAGACTACATGGATATACTGACAGCGATTGGGCATCATCAGTAGATGATATGAAAAGTACAATAGGCTATGCATTCACACACGGTCTACAATAGCAATAGCCAAGAATTCTGTATTTCACAGCAGAACCAAACACATTGGCATCAAGTATCACTTTATCAAGGAAGCTGAAGTAAACAAAGAGATAGAGCTCAAACATTGCAAGACCGAAGAACAATTGGCAGATATATTTATGAAGGCGTTACCACGAGCAAAGTTTGAGTTACTACGACAAATGATTGGAGTTACCGAAATATGCACTACGGAGGAATATTGGCATTGTTGCATATTTCTAGAATTTACTAGAGATTCTTGGGAAGCAAGCAAAATCAAAATATAAAATAATGAAAATATTAGAAAATTCTAGGATTCCTTAAGGACCAAGTAAGACAAAATAATGAAAAAACTACAATTCTCAAGAGGTAAGCCACCAACTTTTGTATGCTATAAATAGGGGTTGCCACTTCAATTGTTGGATATATAAGTTTAAGAGGATTGCCATTGCAAAAGTCTCATGCCATTGTAAAATTCTATTTTTCAATAAATAAAAAATTTCTCCTTCAATTATCATGTTCGATTTAAAATTATTCCCTATTGTTTTTGTTGACATTGGAATTTGTGTGGACAAATAATCAAGCCAACTTAGTGAAATGTAAAGTTTTTCTTTACGTTGAAAGATTACAATGTTTCTCTTCACAATAATAATGCCTCTATTTTCTTTGAGGAGATATTTTGAAATATGATCAAGTATTGTAAAGAAAGTTGTAATGTGAATCTCGTCAGTGATCTTCAATCATTATGTTTCCTTTAATCTTGATAAACTACACAAACTTCTCGTGCAAGCAAAACAATAGCCTATCTAACCTTAATAACTGACCTCGGGTGTTAACAACCGAACCGACCTCACGTTCGAACTTAATTGACCTCGGAGGTCGGATATCAATAGTTAACCCTCAGGTCAGTGCTGGCCTAGTGGAGGGACTAACCTTAATAAGTACAATTCCCAATCCTTGTAATCATTTCAATAAATATTTAGGGGATGTGTCACTCCGTAACTTGTGCGTGAGCTGTAAAGCACAAGGGGTTCCTTCTTCTAGAAGCTTTAAATGAAACGATTTTAATTGGATCTAACCGTTTATTCATTTTCTATTCTTTTATTTGGACGGTTCAGATTCTGTTATTTAACATTCCTTCCTTTAAATGACTTTGTCCCTCTTCATTTCTCACTTTTGTATATCAAATTTCTAGATTTTTGCTTTCTAGAAAAATTTCTTCCCATTTATTTTTCTAAGTGAGGTCGACTTCGTTCAGGTATTCCCTTTCACCAAGAATACCTTTCATTATCTCTACGCTTTATATATATTTTTTTCCCAGAATTTTATATGAGTTTGGATGAATCTCGAGTACAGTCCTGGGGTAATCAATAGGAAGAAACTATGTCCTCTTTGTCCACTCTGTCTTTTAGTCCCTCTTCTGCTAGCTCAGACTGCCAGGAAGTATTAACTCATGTTCCTTTATCTTCTTTTTACCCACAACCATCCAATTCTCCCAATAGTATGGAAAAACGACGAAAGATGAGAGAAGCGAGTTCACAGGGGGGTAACAAAAATGGGAATCAGGAATGGGGAGTAGATTCCTATAAGTCAGTGATTACGTGAGATGCATTGGCTAGTATAAGGGCTAAGTATAGCATACCTAGTACTGTAGAACTATTGATTCCATCCTCTTTCAACTTAGCTAACACTCCTCCATTAGGGTGTATAGCCCTCAACTCTGCAATCCTTCAAGCTGGGTTGAGACTTCCATTCCCAAAGGTTATACGACAATTCTTTTCTTCTTGGGAAATAGCCCTTACTCAACTCTGCCCAAATGGGTGGAGAACCCTTATTGCAACCTTAATTCTGTGGAAGTAATTAGGTTACCCCGAGCTGAACGTGTCCTAATATAACTCCTTTTTTACTTTTAAGGAGGATGGGAAGAACGCGGGCTGGTGGTGTATCAGCGTTAGGCCTAGGACGGGGGTCCCGTTAGTTTTAGACACTCCCTCCTCAATTAAGGGATGGAAAGATGAGTTTTTCTTTGTTCTAGAGGATTAGCAGTTCCATCCTACCGAGGTGGATAGAGAGGATATAGTCTCCACTCTCTATCATTCTTTCTGTAAGTAATAACTTCTTCTGCTTCTAATTTAGGTTTTTCATAATAGAACTATTCTTTTAACCTTTCTTTTTTCCTTTTTGCAGTTTACAGATCCTGTCATCTGAGCTCGGTGATTTAAGGACAAGCAGATTCCATCCGAGCTCTCCTAAACAGACAAAGGTCTTGCAAGTTTGTGATTTCGGACGCTAACTCGTTTCAGGCGGGCTTACTTCGGACACTTCTGTTGACCTCAACATCAAGTCGACTTGCTAGCTCTGCCGCCACTTGTTCTCAAAAGTCAATCTAGTACTGACTTTTTAGCTTTTACTTTAGAGAGTTCTTTTTTGAAACTAACTCATTCATTGACTTCTATCTTAGGTTAAGATCCATGCATGTTGAACTTCTGAACAGCAAAGGCGGCAGCAGCAGCTGAGGCTACTAAGGTAAAGAGAAAAGTAACTACTGGCGAGGTCACTGACCGACCTGAAGAGGTCAACTCTGAGTTCGAAACGGAGCAACCTTTGAAAAGGCACCGTTCTACGGCGCGACCATCTATGCCAACCCCTCTAGCTCCTTTGAGCTCTCGTCGACTGATTCCTTTAGCCGTTCTTGTTGCCACATCTAGCTCATCTTCGAAGTCCTAGGAGAGATGTCCATGTATTCAAAGGCCTGATGTTGAAGGTCTGATGGGATGTCGACATGACGTGTACCTAGACTTCCTCCGAGATTTCTCTCCAGCTAGGGAGTCGATTGCTGCTCTTCCATCCCCCCCTAAGGGAGTCAGCGGCTCTGATGACTCGGAGTTGGAATGATCGCGAGCAACAATTTGTGGTTGACATACCAAACGGAGAGAGTATTACAACATCTCAGCTTCATAGCCATCGATCAATCCTCCATATGATGTTGGTGGTGGATAAGGTATTTTCTTTAACTCTTAGTATTTTTTAAGAGTTAATTATTCAAAATTCCTAACAGTTTTCTTATGTTTTCTCTTTAGGTGAAGGCCGAACTTGATAAAAGCTCGAGGTGAAGGATTGGGTTAATGTTCTTTTTGAGAAGGCAGAGGCAGAGAAGGCGATCTTCACTGAGAAGGAGAAAAATTATGAAGATCGCCTGAACATAATGGGGGAAGAGCTCAATGCCTATCTTACTACAGAATTGAAGCTCATGGACGACATCCAAGATCTACGAATATGGGGAGAGAAGGCTAGTGCCCGAGCTGATAGTAAAAATGAGAGAGCTGATGAAGAAATAACTCGGGTAGCAGTGGCGGTAAATAGGGTAAAGGATGCTGAGCTGAAGTATTCCAAGGCGGTAGAGGACTGGAGGGATTCCCCTGAGTTTGATGCCTTGGCTCTTGATGCTTATGTGCTGACCTTAGGTGAAATTATCAAGTACATAAATAAGGAGCTGCCGGATTGAGACATTACTTTCTTGGCAGAGGTATATAAAGAGCAAAAGGAAGAACTAGAGTAGCTGGAGTTCGGATCACTCTTGTCGAGAAGGATGCAACTCATGTATACATTCCTCCCCAAGACCCCCCAGCCCAGTAATTTCTTCCTATACTTAGTTTTTTGTCAGTTGTTTAAGAATTTCTTAGGAACTATTTGTAATCTCTTGATTTAACAAATGAAATTTCAGTTTGCTCATTAAATATTTTTACTTTAGTAATAATTTCTTTTTTTGAAAGTTTGCATGTGACATTAGTTTTTAGATATTTCTTCATAAGAAATTTTCTCAACCTATGTAACCTTAGCTCGGCTTGCTCATAAGCAGGGCTTAGGTTTTTATATGAATTTTCACTAAGTGTTGCAGCACATGCAACCTTAGCTCGGCCTACTCATGAGCATGACTTAAGTAAATATGCTAACGATCCTATACTTTAGAAGCATATATTTATTATAAATAACATGCAATACAAGGCATAACCGTCATTTTATTGACAATATTTTTTGAGGTGCTCTGTATTCAAGGGATGCAGTAGAGGTCTTCCTTCTATATCTTCTAATTCATAGGCTCCTTTAAGTAGTACTCTGGTTACTTTGTAAGGGCCTTCCTAGTTAGGTCCCAAGGATCCAGAATTGAGTTCCCTTGTTGCTAAAAAGATTTTCCTTAATACAAGGTTGCCCACCTCGAATTCTCGTTTCTTGACATTTTGATTGTAATACCTTGAATTGTGTTGTTTATATACTGCGTTCTTGATCTCGGCCTCATTTCTTTTTTCTTCTATCAAATCCAACTTTTCTCATAACACTTGTTTATTCCCATTCTCACAATATGCCATCATCCGAGCATAGGGGATTCCAATCTTAAGAGGGATGACAACTTCCACTCCAAAAGCTAAAGAAAATGGGGTTTTCCCAATGCTATTCCGGGTGTAGTACAGTAAGATCACAACACACTAGGGAGTTCTACTGCCCATCCTCCCTTAAGAGCATCAAGTTTAGCTTTCAGAGTATGCTTGATGATCTTATTAATTGCTTCAACTTGATCATTAGTTTGAGGGTAATTTGGCGTAGAGAAGTGTTTTCGGATGTCGAACTCCTTACAAAAATTAGTGAAATGACGGTTGTCTAATTGTTTCCCATTGTCAGTTATAATGGAGTGTGGTATTCTGAATCTGCATATGATGGACTTCCAAATGAAATCTGTAGTCCTTTGCTCGGTTATCTTAGCCAGGGGCTTGGCTTCCGCCCATTTTGTGAAATAGTCCATAGCCACAATTGCGAACTTCATCCCCCCTTTTCCAGTTGGCATATGGTCAATTAAATCAACCCCCATTTGAAAAAAGGCCAAGAGGCCATCACATAATTCAATTCGCCTGGGGGGAGTTTAATGTTGGGAGCAAATCGTTGACATTTATCACATTTTCTAGCAAATTCCAAGGTATGCTTCTTCATAGTAGTCCAAAGGTATCAATGTCATATAATTTTGTGGGCCAAGGACTATCCGCCAACGTGATTCCTACACATTCCTTCGTGAACCTCTTGCAGGGCATATAGCGCTTCTTCATCGTTTAGGCATATTAACAAAGGCAAAGAGTATCTTTGCTTATAAAGGACGTCATCAATCGATGTGTACCTTGTTGACCTCATTCTAAGTTTTCTTGCTTCAATAGGATCTTCCGGACATATACTTGTTTTCAGGAAAGACCTGATATCATCCATCCATGTCAGTTGCCATAGCGACAATTTCTAGTTCCTCAATGGCTGGATGATGGATCTTTGCCACTGGTATGCTGTCAAATTCTTCTATTCCTTCACTCGTCACTCAAGCCAGGGTATCGGCGTGACTGTTTTGAGTCCGGGAATTCTATTCAATGGACATGGTTTCGAAATTTTTGAACTCTCGTTTAACGATTTGAGAATATTTGCTCATCATTTCTTCTCTAGCTTGGTATGCTTTGTTGACCTGATTGACCACCAACTGTGAGTCACTGTGGATTACCAGGTAAACAACCTTCATATTTTTCGCCATCCTTAGCCATTTATGAGTGCCTTGTATTCAGCTTCATTATTTGAGGCCTTAAAATCGAAGGATAGTGCTTCATAGAATAGCTGATTGTCGGGGCTGATCAAGACATTTTCAGTTCCTGACCATGTTTCGATCGAAGAGCCATCTACAAAGAGTCTCCACGACGGATTATGAGAGGATTCTTCTGTCGGGACTGAACTAAATTCAACAATGAAACCGGCGAGGGCTTGGCCTTTCAAGGAGGAAAGATCAGGGGCGGAGCCTTAGTGAGCCCAAGGTGGGCACGGGCCCACGCTGGGCTTTGGGCTAAATTTTTTTTTTTTGGACTCAATTTTTTTTTTAGTTATTCCAGCCCA
>CAIGRO010032904.1:0-22028 GCA_903798355.1 Fraxinus baroniana | reverse complement strand
ATCTATACATGAATTAATTTATGTCACTCGAAACTACCATACTAATTGGCGTGGCAAACACAGAGTGCGTAAATGACTATAACATGACAGACACTTGAAAATTGAACTTTACCTTCTATATCAAAAATTGTAATGAACTTTACTCGTGTATCAAAATCATGCATGAACTCAACCTGGTATAAAAATCATACACGAATCGACAAATTTTGTACCTCATTGATATAGCATCATGGCATCCGCTTCGATTTTGAGCAGTATTCTGAATTCTGAACTGGGGGAGGGGGAGGGAGAGGGGGGGGGGCGCGCTTCTGTTTTTTTCAGAGGAGCCCGGGATCAAACTTGATGTATAAGAAGCTAAATTCTTAGGGTTATATATACTCCAATGTATGGTCACAACCTAATCATGAAAGAAGTAGGTAAAACTTGCTTAGCCAAATTCTAGGGTTAAATGCACAAACAGTACGTATGAACTTTATCCCAGGTACCAAAATCATACATGAACACAATCTTGTACGACATCTATACATGAATTAATTTATGTCGCTCAAAACTACCATACTAATTGGCATGGCAAACACGGAGTGCGTAAATGACTATTACATGAGTAAATGACTATTACATGACAGACACTTGAGCAGTATTCTGAATTCTGAACGGTCTACGACGTTGATTGTTCCGTTAATTTTGACAGACCGAAATTATTTAATGTATGGACGAGATATAAATTTGTGTCCATGTATTATTTTGATACAAAGCGAGTTCATGTCGTGTGGATTATTACGTTCATGTAAAATACAAAAATTGTAAATTCATACATAATTTTAATACAAAAAATTAAATCTATCTATAATTTTAATGCATTGATAAAGTTTACATACTGTTAGGGCACATTAAGGGCTTGTTTGGTAGAGATTTTAATTCAATTAAAATTGAAAATATAGCCATTATTGAATCTCACTCATCTAGAGGGTGTGTGGTAGAGATTAAAATCAGATTAAAATTGAAAATAGAGCCGTTATTGTTGACTTTTATTAGAAGGGTGGGGCCCAATAACGACCATATTTTCAATTTTAATTGAATTTTAAACCGTACCAAACAAGCTCCTAATAAAAGTCAACAATAACGACTAATTTTTCAATTTTAATCCGATTTTAATCTCTACCAAACACGCCCTAACTCTATTTGCCATGTTAATGTGAAATTAATCGAGTTACTTTCGAAGAAAAGAAGCAAACTTTTGGGTGTCCAACTTCCAAAGCGAACATTTCCTTTACATTAATGAAAGGTAAAAACATTATGTACTAATTATTCTTTTAATAGTTTATTTGAAAATTTATTTCCGCTTTTAAAAAAAAAATTGAGATTATAATTACAATTAATTTTTTCTTTTTCTTTTTATTTAAAGAAAAATATAAAAATAAAATTTACATTTTAATTTTGCGCAATGAAATGTAAAAATTAAAATTAAAATCTCAAAAAATGAAAGGTTAAAACCACAATTGAAGGCTACATCAGAGCAATAGACTGTTGCTTCAAATAAAAAATTAGTTCAGAAATAATTTAATTAAATATTAAAATTTCAATATACGTATTTTCGTTGAATGTGTACTTGCTGTCTGTCAGGGCTTCTATTGGACTGGTTTACACCATTCATTGAAGATTAACCAAGGGTCTTCAATACAAGACAACATCTAGTTCTCAAAGCTTATCAATAGAAAATAAACTCATGTATTTTTCTTTGAAATGAAGCCTAAAACTTTCATTTCTTGAACACAAAAAGGAGCAATCTGGTTTCTTTCTCATCTATTTCCAGCAAGAATCCATCAGTACCTAAAAATCTTGTAAGAAAAAATCCAAATCTGCAGAAATAAGAAGAGTTGTGGTTGATACAATTACATATACTATAAAAGCGAGTGTGTGTGTGAGCAGATGCATTCTTTGACTTTCTTCAGAAACCAAAAATGGAAAAGGTAAATCTAGAGAAAGATACAAATTAACTTATAATCATGGTCAGAGATTGATCAGTTGCTACTGTAAGAGAATAGTTCAAATATATCAAAATCAGGAATTTTTAACCCATGGTGTATGATAAAGAAACAGAAACTGAAAGAAAAGAAACTTTAAAAGGGAAAAAAAACAGAAAAAAAAAAAAGGAATATAGGGATAAAGTGTAGAGCTCCCTTCAATCCAAAGAAGGATCCAACTTGAGAAATGCAGGCTCCTGACACATGCAACCCACAAACCCATCCAATTCGAATCTATAGATATGGATAGGGTTGAGGGATCCATGGATTAGCAGCTCGATTTTCCTAGAAAGAAACTCTTTTGGACTTCAAGGAGCTCTACCCACAAACCCTAATCGAACCATATTCAAGTGCACCAACTCTCACAATCCTAAAAACTTGGATATGAAGGTTTGAACCAAGAAAATCACTAATCTGACGTGATCTTTCACTTGTAGATCCAGATCTAAGTGAAGAAAAACACTCGAGAGTAAAAACCGATAAAAACTTTCAGATCCATGAACAGGCATCTGACTATCAGATGCAAGAATTCATATGCTGGTGACCAAGAGGGAATGGACTGAAATATAAAGGGGAGGAGGATAAGACTTGGTTTGTGGGTGGATGGAGTGTCGACGACTGTTCTCTTGTGTCTATATTCTCGGGAAGCGTCTCTATATAGCTAGGTTAATTGATTAGATTCCTTCAGGCTTTGCGAAAGAAATCACATGCGCCTGTCACCATAGGATGCCCACAAACAAGAATTGCACACTGCACAATTTTGACTGTGAACAGTGAACAGTTTTTGCTTTTTTTCGGCTCCCCAAAAAGCCATTAAACACTGTGTCCACTTACAGGGAAATTGAAATTTCTAAAGAGGATAATTTTGGTTTGAATTCTCACTTCACATGCCTGCAGGCCTTTATATAATGGTGGTGCTCCTCTCTGTTCTATGCATGCAGTGATGATTTGAATAATCTCATGGATTTGGAGAAGGAAAAATATTTAATTCATTGACCAAACAGATAAAATCGCATTTAATTTTCTCATTAAATGATTCGAAGACATAATTGGTAAAATATTGTTTCAGCCATAAGCCCTTGTTTGACAGCCACATTATTTTGAAAGAATATATTCTGGAATAGTTGATTGATGAAAAATTTGTGGTTGAAAAAGAAAAAAATTATTAATGTAATGGAAAATATTATTTTATTGAAGAATGTGTGGTTGAAAATGAGTAAAAAAATAAAAATTTTAATGTGTACCAAACAGGGGTTGAAATTCATTTTTCTCTCTTTTCTTATCAAAAAATCAAATATTTTTCAATAAAATAATGGAAAAAATGAAGAACGCTTACTAACCTTTTCATTTTTTGCAAGCTTTACCCTAAATTTCAATTTGTATCAGTGAAGATCCCTAATATTTATGAAATATGCATCTGGAGTCTAAATTGATTGACTGTTAGTTGATCAAATAAGTTGATTTTGATCAAATTGTAAGGGAAAAACAATAACTTAATAATTTTAATATAAAAAAATAAGACGTCCTCTTGTATCTATTTCTTTCCACCCCATCCCACCTACCCAAAAATGGAGAAAACTAATATCGTCACCACCGCCATCTACTGCTGATCGTGCCACCGTCGTTATCTCCACCTCTCTCAAACTCCTTCTTTTCTCATCGTTGTTCACTTCATCTTCCTCATTATAGCTCCAAATCTTCGCCTAGGCTTGTCGTTGCCCCCACCGTCACTACCCCGAACTAAATCTACAAATGCGTCCAATGCAGCCGACGTAGATTGATATATTGAGGGTTATATGCTTGCTTGAAAAGGTGGCAGAGGGCACTGGGGTTGAGGTGGAAGCCCGTAGTGCAAGTAGATGAATTTGGTGGGTCATTTGAGGTGGAGATACAGAGGGAGATGAGTGTTGTTTGTGAAGGGGGGTTCTTGATGTCGAGCTTAGCATAGCATGGGATGGTAGGTGTGTCGACTCAAGCCAGACCTGTCGATTTGGTGGCGAGAGGAAGTTTAAGAGTCAATATAGAGGTTGATCTAGGAGGTTTTGTTTTGCGTTGTAATTTGGGGATTTTGCTTTGTGTTGGCGGTGATAGACAGTAGTGGCCGTGGACGATAGTGGAGATGAGGACGGCGGTAGATGGCGATGGGTAGCAGGGATTTGGATTTGAGTTTTTCTTTGTGTTGTGATTGTGATTTGGGGATTTTGCTTTGTATTGGTGGCGATGGTGGTGGTCGTGGGCAATGGTAGCGACGGCAAGGCAGTTGTGGACAGCAATAGGTAGCAGAGGTTTGGTTTTGGGTTTTGATTTGTGTTGTGGTCGTGACACAGGGATTTTGCTTTGTTTTAGCAATGATGGTGGAGGCTGTGGGGGATAGTGGTGACGATGACGGGCAACTGTCGACGACAGGGTGTAGCAAGGGTTTGGTTTTGGGTAGGGGTAGAGGTCGATAGGACGGGGTAGGGGTATGAGTAAGAGTGAAAGATGGTGATGGTTTTTTATTTAATTATTTTAATTGTTTTCATGTGGAAAAGGATAAAGTTACCATTTTACCCTTATAGAAATAATTAATAATTTGGTTAAAATCATTTTCTTAGTTAACTAACGGGAAAAAAATGGATGAATTTAATCAATTAGGACTCCATATGCATATTTCAGAAATGTTTGGAACCCTCGGTGGTACAAATTAAAGATTAGGGTAAAATCTACAAAAATTGAAAATGTCAGAGATCACTTTTGCAATTTTTCCTAAAATAATATTACATGTAAATATAAAAACTTTTCCTTCTTTTTCAACTACATATTCTTAAAAAAATGATTACTCCCCTCGTTAAAATGTGAAATAATGGAGCCCGATTGGGAGCTAAGGTGCTTATTTGTAATATATATGCACGCGGATTGTTAGAGTTATTTACCAAGATATTGAAGTATATAATTAGTGTGTAAAAAATCCATATTTTTTTTGTCGTTTTTTGGTGAATGTACGAGGATTCTGTTCTTGTTTTATACTACAATAACTACACCGTGCTTTGAATATCTAACGGTGTAACTATGGAATCGTGTTAGTTAACTTGTGAAATTAATGTAGAGGACTAAATTAGAGTACTAAGATTTTGTAGATATTATTCGATCAATGCGTTATTTGTCATCTTTTGTCGTTATTAAGATATTAATATAATTTTATATATATAGTTTGTTTGGGAGGAATTTTAATCAAAATTCTAGCCGTNCCTCTCACGGGTGGGGTCCACAGGTTGACTATAACGACTAGAATTTTGATTAAAATCCCTCCCAAACAAACTCATATTTTAACTTTTGTGATGTGTTAGTTCGACTAGATATTAATGTGGGGGAAATTAAATGAAATTGCTGACTTAGGAAACTTTTCTTTGTTTATTGTACGTCTTTTGTCATTGACATGCTTGATGTAACGAACTATAATTTTATTTTTGTATTTTGACACTAAATTTACAGTTTGAGCGTTGCATTGATCTATCATCAAATTATTCGATATCATAAATATTATTATAACGATACCAGCCATAGTAAAGAATTTCAATGTTAATACATCGATATCTTAACATCACATTGCAAAATTCAATGATAAATATTCTTCGGAATTAAAAAGTAACTGATAAGCATTTATTACTATCGAAAACAAATAAGAATAATGTTATCTAGTTTCGTTGGTGCCAGAGCATGAGTCTTTGTGCATTAATTTTCTTTAATTATGTTACTTTAAATAACAAGTCAATGTCTTAAATAATAATTGTCACATTAATAATTATTGCAGTCGTTGACTACGAATAACATTACTTATACATCTTTAAAATTTCACGTTATATTGACTTGCAGCCATTTAAGTGAGAAATTAAAATTGGCTCTATCTCTATCATGGATTCGAAACCACATCTAAATATTAACGACAGAGTTTTTTTTTTTTTAAAAAGGATATTTCATGTTTCTTACCCTTAAAAACTTTTTACTATATGTGAAAATGTTTTCTTATCATTTACTCGTTTTGTGTTGTGAGATAAAATATATGTTGTGACTACGGTGTAAAAGTTGATAACTTCAGCATTGTATTAACCCGTCAATAGGCGACGTTCAAAGTCATGTATCGTGTATCGTCCTTGTCAACACAATTACAATTAAAAACTCGTAACAAGAGAAAATGAATAACTAAAAAGGTATCACATAGTTGTCGACAAATCACTCTAGTATAAAAGTAGTCCAAAGGACAATAAAAATGATACTAGGTATCAATTTGTATATTCACCTTATATGCATCTAATAATATTTTTTGAAGAACATATGATTAAAAAGTAGATTTTTTTAAAATTCACATGTAGAATAGCTTATTACGAGATAATTTTTGGAAAGAATGGTTATCAATCAAGGGCTAAATAAATTGGATTTTATTTATTCTTTATTTTAGTTTCAATCCTTATTTTAGAACAATTGTAGGAGAATTAAGCTTGCTCGTCTGACAAAAAATGACAATTTTGTTGATCGATACTCACATAGAAGTGAGACCCATATGAATAAGAAAGGCCAAAAAGTGTCTCCCCGCATTGTGAGTATACTGTCAGTGAGGGTGTCAAACCCTCCCCAACAACATAGCAGTATTAATCGTAAGAAGGATCATACTACATATATATAAATGTTAATACATTGGTTTGCACCCATGTGAGTTGACAAATTTTAGTACATTGACCTTGACAACAAATTTTTCAATCAATTGTCAAATCATTACACACATAGGGGGTGTCATCAAGGTGTACATTTTGCGCATACAAATAATTTAATCCTCGTAGGAATAATAAAGTGGTTCGAAAGGGAGTCGATGTGACAATTCTTCGTGGTAATTGCTCCCACACAACAATTAGTTTTTGAGCTCAATTTCTAAATCATACATTTTTTTAACTCATTTTTAATCACATATTCTTTTAATAAAATAACTTTACACATAAATCCAAAATTTCTCCCATTTCTCAATCACACATTCTAAACAAATCATTATTTCAAAATCTATTTTTATCAAATAATATGACTCAAATAAGGGCTTAATTTATTTGTCAAATTTCTGATAATTTCAGACGTAGTTTTTTCTTTTAAAAAATTACATATTATTTATTTGAAGTTTATTTTTCATAACATATTCTTCCTAGCATTAGAACATAAATTTGTATTTCTCGCCCCCAGGGCAAATCTCCTTGTGACCGCGCGCGCGGTAGTGTGCAGAGTTCGATTTCCCACAAGGTCGAATTAACTTTGTTGCAAGCGGGAGTTACCATATGGTTAATAGTTCAGGCTTATCCATAAGCTCTCCACCCTGACTCCTGGAAGGTATATCCTGTGATTTACCTCCTCCACGATAGTCCAGGTCAGGGTCGTGGGGGCCCTCAAGGTTGTGGTTCAACCTTTTTTTTTTTTTTATTTTATAAATTTGTATTTCTCATTTCATACTATATTTAACATTGTCATAACATTTAAATTATACTTTTAAGGTAAACTATTCTTTCTAGGAAAGGCAAAATATCTGCTCCGTTGAGGCCAAGGTGAGGATGGAAAACAAGGTACCTCGGATCTTTCAATTTCGACCACCTCAGTTTCATCCATATAAATAATTAACGAGTCATACTATGCATACAAAATAAACTGACAAAATTGGTTTATAAAATAAGTATTGACAATATTTAGGCAAATGATTTTAAAAACAATTTTTGAAATTAATGACCTGAATCTTGTCACACTCATTCTGTCAACTAGATTAATTGATAATTAACATATTATCATAAATAATTAAGTTAAATAGATATTTAAGAACAATTTAATTAAAAATAATTGAAAATAGAAATATTTTGTACGACGGGTAACTAGCAGAAATATAATCTCTTGATAGATCTCCGTCAGTAGAGAGAAGATAAAATCACCTACTGTTGTAGAGCCTTTTCCGTTGTACCTGCAGAATTGGATGACGCTCGAATAGGCAGGTACCCACTTTGTATGGTACTGGGCAGGGTAACAAAGTTCATCCCAATTGTTGTTGGCAAATTGCATAATATATACATGGAAATTAAGCACAACCAGAATTTTAAATATTCAATTTTAAAAATCAGATTAAAGGTTTCACTTTTCAAAAATCGAATATTTTATTTTAAATATTAAATATAAATTGTACAAATTTAATTACAAACCCTAAATCCACCCAACCCCAAGCCGTCTATCCCATCCCCAATTTTACACCCAAACCTTAATAATTTCTCCAACCCTTCTCTTTCCATCTTCTCTTTTCTTGCCTCTCTTCATTGAATTATAGTGATTTTGCAGTTGCAAATTGTGATTGTTGGTAGTGGTGTTACGGTGGTGGTGGGCGACGCTGCACGCGATGTAAGTGTTGCAACGATTGCTGTGCTATCTGGGGAAAATCGTCTGAGTTTTTGGGATAGTTGGCTATGGTTCGAAATGGTGGCGATGTTTGTAGTTGTTCGGTCATACTTAAAATCAAATTAAAATTGAAAATATGATCGTTATTAGGTCTCACTCGTCTAATAAAAGCCAACAATAACGATCAGTTTTTCAATTTTAATCCGATTTTAATCTCTACTGAACATGCCCATAATATTTGTGACCGATGAATAAATTGTGACGTATAAATATTTTATTTGTGATCGATGAACAAATTGTGACTTATAAAATTTTTCAATTGTGATTGTAAAGTAATTTGTGACCTATGAAATTTCTGATTTGTGACCGATAAACAAATTGTAACATATAAAATTTTTGAATTGTGACCGTAAAATAATCTGTGACGTTTCAATTTTTTTATTTGCGATCGATGAACAAATTGTGATCTACAATTTTTTTGAATTGTGATCGTAAAATATTTTGTGACATGTAAAATTTGTGATTTATGACCAATTATGTAGAATTTGTGACCTTAATCTATTTAATTAATAAAATATATGTTCAATTAATTAATTTATAAATAAAATTTTAAACAAATTTGAAATTTAAAGTTTTATAAACCTTAAAAAATCTGAAATTTTAAACTTTTTAAACTTTATGTCTTAAATTTAAAATGAGTGAAACTAAAAATTTTGGCATCGCATATTGCGAACTAATCGCAGCCCAGTTATCGTGTCGAGCCTATTATTATACTATAAAGAGGTTCCAGAAGCAAGACAGCATGAACTGATAAACCACCTCAGCAAGGCCACACCGCGTAACATTTCGGAACAACAAGAAGCTCTAGTACCATATAAACGGAATTTCGACCATGGGTACGTATTTTCTATTAATTGGTTGATCTATAATTTTCTTATGCTGCTCTGCTCATTGAATTTCTGCTAACTTCTAATCCCCCCCCCCATATTATTCCGCGGAATTGTAAATCCGTAAGAAATTTGCATGCGGAAATACAATCTCCCTCTCTTTTTTTTTTAAGTGGAGTCGTTGCTGATTGAATTGGGATTCTTTCTTCCACCGTGTTCTTTGTCATGACTCACATAAACAGCTTCGAAGGAAACAATTCTTGGCATGTAAAACCTTACGCGAGAAAGGCGAATTTAGGTGCAATGAAGTATGTTAAGAATTGGACACTGAAATTAGCAGAAAATAAGGATGCCATTCTAATGTGTACTAAAAATCATAGTTTTCCAGCCATACTTTTCTCAGTTGGAGGATTTTCGGGTAACCATTTTCATGATTTCTCAGATTTGGCGATTCCGTTATATTCGACGTCATTGAAGTTCAAAAGGGACGTACATTTTCTTACTACTGACACAAAATCGTGGTGGGTATCAAAATTTCGACCATTGCTTGACAAACTATCCCGTCACGAGATCATCAACATAGACAAAGAAAAAGAAGTCCATTACTATAAAAAAGTCGTCGTTGGCCTTAAATCTCACAAAGAGCTTATAATTGATCCATCAAAACCTCAAAATAATGGATTGTCGACGCACAGCTTCAGACAGTTCCTACGACAAACTTACTCACTCGAGAGAACCAAGGCGATCAAGTTAAAGAAGGGCGACATAAGAAGATTTGATGATTATATCGAGAGCAAGGACTCGTTTACTAACAAACGAAGCCGAAATAATTCGATTGGCTCGAAATACTGGATTCGAAGTTATTGTAGATGAGGCTAATCATTCAACAAATAGTGAATTCTTGTGATGTACTAATTGGAGTTCATGGAGCTGGATTAACAAACACAGTTTTTCTCCCAGATAATGCGGTTTTAATCCAAATAGTTCCATTGGGAGGCATTGATGGATTTGCTAGAACAGATTTTGGAGAACCATCTGATGGTATGAACATAAAGTACTTGGAATACAAGATTAAGGTTAAAGAGAGTTCTTTGAGTAAACAATATCCGTTGGATCATCCAGTTTTTAAAGATCCAAGATCTTTTCATATCAAGGGTTGGGATGTCCTTAGGAAAACATACTTGGATCTGCAAAATGTGACAATTGATTTGCGTAGGTTTAAAGGAACATTGGCTGAAGCCATGAAGATTTTACATCATTAGCTTGCTTTTCAAGTTATGTACTAATTTATGTCCATTCTTTTTCGCAGTCTACTCTTGTAGAAAAGAGCTGTCTGTGTAATCTTGGTTCCCCCATCACACTTATTTGTAACTTTTTGACAATGATTTGAAAATTTACAATAAAATAAAAAGTGAAACAAGAGGAAATAAAACAAAAGAGAGAATATATATATATACATGTGGTCCGTAGATAACAATCCTTATTTCAAGATTAGATTCAAATAAATATTAAGCACATGTTTGAAAATCATTAAAACAAAACTATTTTTTTTCTCAAACTCATTTTTAACCACACACACAATAAAATATTTTGCAACTAAATTTAAAACTTCTTCCTACTTTTTAACTACATATTCCTCAAAAATTCACCATTCCAAAGCTCATTTTAATGATTGTCAAATAGAGCAAAATGAAAACCCCCCTACTTGGTGGCCCTAAATTGTTATTTCTAAACATGCTTAGAAAAAATTACTTCACTCACAACTACAAAAAATGCTTATTTTAACAGTAGGATGACTGCATCTTAATTCAAACTTTGATGAACAATTTTTTTTTTTCATCTCATTTACTTATAAGCAAACTTACATATAAGAAAAAAATTCCAGCCCAGACAAACATGCACTTCTCTTGCAACATTACAGCAGCTGTAAAGAATGATACGTCTATTATCACTGTATAAACTTCATTCTTGTTTCTTAATTTACAAATATTTGTCACCACTTTGTCCAACAGCTATAGCTAATATCACAGATACAATAGACCCCATATAACCCAGAATCAAGCCTGAAAATCCACCCAAGCCCAGTCAGTTGGGTCCACCCCGTTTGAAGCACGCTCCTGCGCTGGTATACCTTAACTCCTCCTTAAATTACGTGCAAAATCTAACAGTGCATAAAGAAACCAAGTCTACTCAAGGAAAATTAGAAACAGATTCCTAATTAGGTATCTTTCATATCAAAGATGTAGTATACGATGTGCACTTGTGTTGATCCTTTGTGTTGATCCGGACTGATCCAAATCGTAGACCTGGTGCATATTTGAGCAGGTGGCCAGGACTTCTATGGCCTCCAAAGAATGAAGGAATCTTGTTCTAAAAATAAAAACAAAAAATACCAGCTTACCATATCAATGCTCTTCCCATAAACACTACAGGTGTTATGGTAGCGACCTCATCCTTGAGGGCATGTTTGGCTAAGATTAAGAAGTTCGCTTTTAAGTTACTATGTATCTGAAGAACAATTTTCTGCCATATCATTCCTCAACCAAGTTTCTACCTCCAAAAATGTCATTTTTACTCCAAACCTGAGGGTTAAAATTGTAGGGATGAAGTTGGAGCAGTCAACCTTCTGAGATTTCATCTCCGGCAGAATCAGTCGGCCAATAGCAATGATTATTAGGTATATTGATATACTTGATCAAAATATAATGTCTATACGCAACTACCTCCACCTTGCAGCAGGAGTTTGCTTTTTCTTCTTGCTTTTCTTCAGAATGGTAGACATGTAGTCGATTGTTTTTTGGGATGATTGACTCTCGCCTGTCAGCCATTGCAGAGCCTCTGCAGCTGCATCTTTTTCTGCTTCTTTCTTACTACTGCAAGCCCTGCCCGCAAAATCTAGTCCATTAAATATGACGGTGGATTTGAACTTGTTGTTCTTCAGCTGTGCTGTTTTGTACGTAGGCGATTGATGTCCTGCCCGTGAAAGCAAGGTTTGGAGGCGGGATTTTGAATTATCACCAGCACAATCATTTGTCAAAGAAATGTCTTTTTTGGTCTTTTTGGAGGTTGTTGACACCTGTCGTCCATATACAAATCTACCTTCGCATTGGTCCTCTGAGACCAACAATCTCACAGCCGTTAGGAGTTCATCCTGACTCTGTATATCCAATTTTGGATTTAAAAGCTGCCATAGAGCAAACAAGCATTAGGTGAAGAAAGAAGCATTGTTTTTAAACACTACCCCGGGAATTGACCCAAAAATTTAAAGGTTCAACAATCAAATGATTCAACTGGGTAAAAAATAATTAATTTAGATATACAAAAAAAAAAAAAAAATACAATAATAAATTTTCATTCATATGAAAACAAAATGTGTATTAATAACATAACATTAAAGGTTTATCGTCTATGATGATAACATAGCATGATAATGAACCACTCTTTTCTTTCCAAAAAATCCAACTGGTCAACCTGTAGCTGGGTCAATCGGTTCCCCGTTGCCACTGGCCAATTGACCAGGTCTTGTGGCGGGCTTTTACACTTATATAACCGTCCTGATTCCTGATTTTTCTGGTTAAATGAGCCAGGCCAGGACAGTTTCATAACATTGGAAAGAATAGATTGATCTAGGCATATATTCCTTGTAAATATATTTTTATGGTAAACCAAAACATGTAAAGGACTGTATTTGCATAAAATTAGTATACCTTCTTGTGTACGAGTTCATCAAGCTCTTTCTTTAGAGTTAGATAAGTTGCTGCCAAATCGGGCTTCATGAAAAACTCTAAATATCCGTCCAGCATTTTCAAGTGGCCATCCTAAAGAAAAATGAGAAACGAATTTACAGTAAGTATGTGGAAAACCGCAAAGACAACTGTGGAAACTTCAACAATTTGGTGTTGATAAATCCACAAGGAACAACACACTTACAAGTCCACCTCTGGAAATATTTCCTCCAAACAAGAGAACCACAGAATCAGATACGCCAGTAGAATCACGGAGGAATACCGAATTTACTTTCACTTTTTCATTGAAAACAAGCCACGGATAAGGAATTTTAGGTTCTTGGGCGTTCACGGAGTTCTGACCAGAAAAAAGGAAGGAATATGTTGAACACAATATCCAATTATCTAAACCAAGGTAATATTAAAAAGTGTCGAAGACTAAATAGCAGTTGGAGTAATATGGACACTCACCGAATACATAAGTACTCCACCATCCTCCATTGTTTTCAATGATATTGACTTCTCCTTGTTCTGGAAAGATATGGTTGTATTAGCTCTAACTTTCCATAATGATTAGTAAGGAAAAAAAATCACCCGAACATTGTGGTGGAATTACAAAGGTAAGATTGATTTCTTGCAAAAAATTGGTTCAAGAAAAATGGAAAACCTGTTCATCTCAAAGTTCACCAAGTAACCCATTATAGACCCAAGTAACCTTTTCATTTTTCATTTTTGGGTGGGCGGGGGGTTGTCGGTGTAACCCAAGGCCTCAACCTAGGAATCCAGTGGGGAAGTAGCATGTCTAGTACTCGATATTGGACAGGATAAGATTGTACAATGAATAAGAATTTAGTCATTTTCTTGTTCCGTCGTACTGTCTAGTGTTTTACAATCTACATTTCCAAAGAAACCACGAACTACGTATAACTCACCACAACAGAGCATACTCCAGGAAATAGACCAGCGCACACGATTGCCCGAATGAGATGCTCATCATGACTCAATGTGTTGCAACTTTCCATATTATCAACCAACCCAATGTCATTGAGCAGATAAGAGAACTGATTTTTAAGGGAGTCAATGGCTTTTAGAGTTTGTGCAGAAAGGAAATTTTTCCAACAGTATTCATAACCAGAACGATGACTTTCAGCATCTTTCCAACCCTCGTAAGCCCGGAGCAAAGCAAGATGGTCA
Source organism: Fraxinus baroniana (assembly GCA_903798355.1). Lineage (NCBI taxonomy): Eukaryota > Viridiplantae > Streptophyta > Magnoliopsida > Lamiales > Oleaceae > Fraxinus > Fraxinus baroniana. The sequence goes on along the minus strand of CAIGRO010032904.1, from coordinate 7,811 downwards.
CTGAAGTCACGTGCAGAAAACTGGGCCTTTGCAGAATCGGCAAGCTGCAAGAAGAGAAGAAGAGATTACTGAAAGGTAATTTCTTCCATCTTTTGTAATTAGAAATGGCTGTCAAAGGACAGCTACTTTACAAGGGAATGCTATGGAATTTCAACCTGAAGAAAAACAAATCTCAGAAAATTAGAAAGGAAAAAGATGTGTGCATCACATTGGGTGTTTTTTTGGTTTTGCAATGTAGAAACGTGACATTTAGCCCCTGTTTGGTAGACATTAAAATCAGATTTTTAGTAAATTTTGATAAAAATTGATGAAATGTGTGGTTGAAAATTTATGAGTCCCATAAAATATGTGGTTGAAATTAATTGTTGACTTTTACTTGAGATTTAGTTGGATTTTAATCCAAACCAAACAGGGGCTTAATAAAATAAATGATGCAGATTCATGAATGAAGATAAATCAGCATAGAGATGGGTTCTTTGCATACTGAAAACAGCTAAATGGTTAGTCAACCATGATGTCTTAACCATCAGGATTGCATAAAAGCTACAGATGGTGAAATCCACAATCGTACTTAATCAGATATTATTCGTGCTACTTACGTCCTTCTTGTCAAATGGTGCCAAGAATGGATCTCTGACACTTAGACCAGCAACAATGGTCATTACTGGATCTAAGCAGCTGAAAATAGCCCCTAATATGAGCATTTTTCCAAGTTTTGGTTCAACAGGAAGCATGGACAAGTTGCGCCCTGAAAGCAAGCAATTTTATCACTATTCTTTTCTTTATCCTTCTAAAAATGACATCCTTAAACAGCACAGAAACGAAAATTTTGAGAAAAGGTAAAAAGTTTTGAATTCCACATGTACCTAGCACTGTCAGATTTTCATTTTCATCTAAAGCCCCAATTATCTTCAAATACTCAACAGCATTTTGAACCTGAAAAGCAGATGAGAACCCAATAAACAAAGATAAAACAAGCAAAACCAGCAGCAGTGTGAGGAACAAACTTCAAGGGTACGGGAAAGTGGAGTGTGTTGCATATTAATGGAAGGTTCATTTTAACTTACTGATAGCAGCTCGGGTGGCTGTAGGGCCTTAGATAGGAAGTCCGAAATGCTACCAAGTTGTAGACTCTTGATTTGCAAACATAGAGATTGTAAAGGAGTTCTCAAAAGTTCTGGCAATTGATAATCTGCAAAGGCATCATGTACACGTCTAGGATAAAGATGGTAACACTCGCCTGGTTGAACACGGCCTGCCCTGCCTTTCCTCTGTCGAACAATGGGAAATTAGTACATAAAATAGGTTTAATTCCAAAACCATACAAATTAAAGTTTTGTCGCGCATATTTAAATTTCAGAATTTATAAGTTAATTTGCACTGATATACTAACAAGTTCAGAAAGTTTGGTAGATTAGAAAAATCTTACTTGGCGAACAGAAGCTTTTGAAATCCAGGTAGGAAGCAAACATGGAGTGTTATTTAGGGCATCATACGATGTCTCTTTTGCTTTCCCACAGTCAACCACGAAAACCACATCATTAATGGTGATACTTGTTTCGGCCATGTTTGTAGCCAGAACGATCTTCCTGACTCCATCTTCAGGCTTATCGAAAATCAATTTCTGTGTTTTACAAAGAGTAAAAGTTCACAGAATGACACAAGGCAGGGACACAGAGAGTTACTGAGATAAGTCAGTAGAAATTAATAATTAATTGTATCGAGACAAAAATGTGTATAAGTTCAGTTGCACCATGCACATTCTTCAAATTGCATATCTGATATCCTAACACTAAATCACGATAGACAACCTAAGCATTTTGATATTACTACTCAATGCTCTAATTAATTACGATATCAACCAACGCTGAACATATCTGACAAAATAAGTTATAAACATCTCCCCGAAAATAAATGAATAACAAAACCATTAAGCAAGATGTATGGAAAAGAAGTTAGAAAGGAGGTTGCCTAGGAATCTTCTTCCTTTTTCTTTTTCCAATTTCTGCAGAATTTAGACGGTGATATTAGCAAAAGCAACAGGGGGTGGAGGATGAATCAATCCTTCCGGATAACAAGTTTTTGATTCTTCCATTTTTGTTCAGAAGGGAGAAATGAGAACTGACAAGTATCACGTCCCAGATTTTCCTTTCCTTATCACTCTCAAATCAAACAACTTGATCATCCCCATAATGTTGGATCAGCTGTTACGTCCTCCAAGTCGGATTCATAACATCCTTCTCACAGCTGATTATTTTCCCCTTTCCCATACCCAGAATGAGCGCAACCATACAAGGACACACTTCAGATTTTTGGCATGCCTATTAGAGACTGGAATCTTATTTTAAATGTTTACAGTAGGTTGTCAAGTAGCATCGGGGAGAGCTTTATAAACCAGTAACACAACTCCTGTGACATCGATATGATGAGGGTTATCAATGTTCAACCTTGGGCATCATTTACTAAACGTTTTCTATACTAAACTATAATGCCTCCAAAAAAATCATTGGTTCGACTGCGTTTTGGTAAGTAATATAAAAGTCAACAGCATGTCCTGAGAACTCGTTCCGTAAATGGCACTAGTGTTTCACTATAGTTTGCTGAGTTTATACAATTAAAAAAGAACAATGCGGCATGTAAAAGGCACCAATAAATATCAAATCACCTGTTCTGTACTGGCCATTGAACCATGGCATGCTAGCAGCAGAACTCTGCTTGGATCCCCCAATAATGGATGAGCTTGAAGTTGATCCTTCAAAGAATTTATGTCATCCCAACCAGTCATAAACACTAGCACAGCCCCAGGCCTTTCGTTGCGACATATATGGCAAAGCACACGCTCAATGAGGTTGAAGCCAATCGAATCAGGATTCCAACAAGATAGTGACTCGCGAGTATGGTGACCATACTCCTTAAAATTGGCAGCCATAAGAGCATCCTGTTTCAAATCCCAAAGTGGAGAATAAACCAACCAACAATTAGAATGGGACCAGAAAGGCATGCTGACCTTATAAAGAACCCATACCTCAACAGATGAAGCAATTTGAGTTTTCCTTTTTCTAAGACCCTGCTTCTGCATTTTCCACATCTTGTCTTGACCATAATTATCAATTTGATTATAAGGCGTTAACCTGTAACCAGTCATCTCTAGAATATTTTCCAAAAAAAGACTTCGAACTGGGTATGTAAAACCCTGATTTTAAGGCACAGAATAGTCCAAAATCAAGAGTTATTTATTGGGGAGGGAAAAAAAAAAAAAAAACTCAGTATTAAATTAGCACCTGTAACACGAAGAAAACAAAAAGAAACCAAGAGCAGTTTTATCGATATGAGAGAAGGTCGAAAACAATGCATTTTGAGTTAAAAATTACTCTCTGTTTCACTAAAAAAAAAGAGAAATTACTTGGTGATTTAGAATGGTTAACAAAATCAGTTATACAGGAAAGACATCTTTCTCCTTGATAGTCAGAGAGTCGTGGTATAACTTATATATGCAAGGAAAACAGTATTTATACGAGTATTTGTCAATTATCATGCAATGGTAAAAAATCTTCGCATTCGAACTTACAGGGATGTGGATCATTGGAGCACCACCAAAATAGGAAGAGAAAAGCTCAGCATTAAGTGTTGCACTCATCAAAATCAATCTCAATTCAGGTCGACGAGGAAGGAGGTCTTTCAGGACAATTAATAGGAAGTCTGCCATGAAATGCAGATAATAATAAGAACATTGTCAATAAACAAGCACAAAAGATCACCAGATAAACAAATACCTTCATTCATTCCACGTTCATGAATCTCATCTACAATAACATGAGTTACACCTTTCAAATTTCTGTCAACTAGTAATCTCCTTAAAAGGATTCCAGTAGTACAAAACAGGAGGCGGGTATCCCTCCCTCTCATTCCCTCTAACCGCACTTTATAACCAACCTTCAAGAATGAAAAAAAAAAATGAGACTCGTGAAAACATTACTCAGAATACCAATTAGAGAACAACTTTATGCAGCAACAGGTAATGGACTTACAGATTCTCCTATTTTCTCACCACGCTCAGCAGCAACTCTCTCAGCAACTGCCATAGCAGATATTCGTCTAGGTTGGGTGCAGATAATGTTGCATGCAGCTCCTTGAGTGTTTTCAATTGCAGACTCTAAAATGTATTGAGGCAGTTGTGTAGTTTTACCACAACCAGTTTCACCAGAGACAACCACCACCTATAAACTCAATTTCAATCAAGGTCATGGAAGAGTATATCTAATAACTAGAGACTTGCTTCAACTAGGATTTATTTTTATATTCCTATAATTCAATATGTAACATTCTAACAATTTCAAATACATATTATCAAGCAGATCTTAAAAAAAAGGACCAAGAATCACATGCAGATTTAAGCCTTTCATATATCAGTGTTAAATGCTAGAACTACACCACCAAATATGGAAGTGAAACGTAAAAGGCCATCGAGCTATCTAGTTTATTAATTTCACAAAAAAGTTATACCCCTCCATTTCAATTCAATCTCTTTTCTACTATAGTTTGTTTTCCAATAATGAATGCCTACTCAACTTATTCCTCTTTGTTCCTAAAGTGCGCCCTCTAAAATATCATTTCATATTAACAAACATATGCATCAATTTCCTACTAAATCTACCATCCAGCCAACAAACCACCGTGTCCATTGCCCCATCACATCAAGACCAGCAGCAGTAGTTATTATTACGAACAAGGCATAGATCCAGGGTAAATGGTTACAAGTTCAATGGTTTGGATTAGCCACTGGACAGTTGGGTGGCATAAATATAAAATATGAAAGAAGATATTTTAAAATATGATAAATATGTCAAACATAAATTAAAATATTAAATATTTAAAATTGGTAAAACAACCAAAATATAGTAGTTTGAATTTGAAACATCATTCATTAGAATTAACAAAGATGAAATATCACATGGATGTGCATACTAGAATAGAAGAAAGATCAACTATTATAAGAAAATATTTGTTTGCCGGGTCTAAGAATAAGTCGCGGGCATTATTATAGATATTGATGAATGAAAATGAATACGACTACTGCTAGCAGGATGACCATATTCATGAAAAATTATAGGTGTACGTTGACAGGGCTAGAAATTGTGGGTTGAAATGGTGCAATACCATTTAAGTTTATACTTTGGGGCTGTGTTGAATGGCTGGAAAGGATAGCGGGTTTCTTTAAATTATTGTTCCCTTTTCTTGAGGATTTCATCAGAGACTCCAACATCCATAAGCATATGGTCACTCTCACCTAAACAATCAAAGTTTGTGCAAGACATCGAAATTAAAAGGGAATAAAATTTGTGATCTTTCAATTTAAAAGCCAGGCGCACATCATGTAGCATGATAGATATCGAAAAAGGGCCACACATAATTAGAGTGCCAATGCTAAATCCATCAGAATAAAACTCAATATGTAAATAAGAAATTGTGCGATCAGACAGTACACATAATCAGAAATCTTTGATAGAACAATCCATTATGTACCTGATTTTCAGATACAACACTCAATAATGCATCTCTCTCTTTATATGCAGGAAGACTTTTCCGAAATTCTTGCATCTTTTGGCCTTCGGCAGATTCCTATATAAAAGGAAACTTTCAAGATCACAATTGCAGATACTTGTTTAAATGCTTCGAACATAAATATATACATTGAAGCATATTTCATATTCCAAGATTTAATTGTGAAGGCATTCAGAAACCTAGAGTAGTCACATTTCAGATATGATAATTTTTCTCCACAATATTCGTTGATAAGTAACTAAATTTTAATCAACATTGGAAAGCTATTATTAATACTTGTAAAAGGAACCCCACTCACCACCCCACAAAGCGGTAGTCTCCCAAGGGGAAAAGTAATCTACCTTTAAATTTGAGAATAGCAAAAATCCCTCAACAAAGATTTGACAGCAGATGAAGTAAAGAATCTATCTTCCTATTTGATCGAGTTAGCCAAAAAGAAAGAGAACATCAGTGCCGATGAATGATTTGAATGCTACTGTACCAAATTTATAATCCCTAATTAAGAAAGCAAAAGTAGTGAGAAACAGAACTCTCAGTATTGTTTTTCAAGTATGTGAAAAATATGAGGTCAGTCAATGGTATTTCAAGAAATAAAAGTTTCGTGTAGATTTCCTAAAAACTTTACAAGTCTCCAGAAGAACCAACGGATGGGTGATCTAGAAGCAAATGGAAAATGCAAAATATGAGGCAAGTGAACGTTAGCAGGTTGTATCAAAACAACAAAAAAACGAAATCAAAGTCTACCAGGGTAATCAAGGGTAATAAAACAAGTGTTCATTACCGAACATAGAAAACAAGATGCAACTGAAACAGGTACATGAATTACTAGTAATCACTTAAATTTGGATGATAACCTGCCAATCTTGTTGTTTACTGCGCATTTGCATGCTCCTCCGCACAAGAATTCTCTCTGCTACGACACTTCGAGGTGAAGGCTCCTCGTGCTCATAAACTCCATCGTTCGAAAAACTCTCACCAGCACCTAATCTCGAGACAGCGTCATGAGGGAAGTTCTCCTTGTTCATAGGCTTTCTAGAAATGTGTGCTCGGAGATGAGAATCTACCCGTCTTTGCAACCCAAACGGTAAAACCACCTATAAACATTCAAGCAATGGTTTTGATCATAAAAAATATGCAAATAAGAATTTAAGAGTCAAGAGATCTGACAAGACACAGAAAAAGCATCCACATTATTATTCATTTATTGCTAATGTACAAATTTCACGAATGCTAAAGCAGTTCCCATCGCGAAGTTATTTTCATTTTCAGTGCTAGATAGGATAAAGAGTCAGGATTCAATTTAAAAGATTATAATTAAGATAATACCTCTCTCTGCGGACGCTTGTCATCCAAATCTGATCTATAATTTGGCAGTGGGTCTTTACTGAAAACAACAAACTTTCCATACTGCTGGCTGCAATGAAAGTAGACTATTGCTAAGAAAACAGCATATAAAGATTAGAAATATGTGTATATCAGAGAACCTTTTAGAATCTTAGATACCTATGCAAATCCATTCTGGTTGCCAGTGTTGAAAGCTGCCCAAAATCACGCCTGTCTTTTTTCTCCCGTGACACAACTTCCTGTGAATCTTTGTTGCGCATTAACATGGTGAGCTTCCACCTCCACTCTTCAATATTGTCAAGGGTTGAAGCACCCTGGCAATCACAAATTAACAGTAGCAAAATAATGGATATATGACCCATAGTAAATTTCACAAAAGAACATTTCTATCAGGAAGAAAGTTCATATATACACTTCTAGCACTTTTGTAAAGAAATAAATCAGAGAAATGATTCAAAGGTTTATAATAGAAAATATAATGCTATCTCCGAGAAAGCTCACAGGGAAATCCAGAATGAGTTTATCAAGCAGAAAACTTGAAACACTATTGAGGAGATAAAAGAATATTACACCCCCTCACATAGTCCATTAATACTTAAACAACAAAAAAGAAAAAGAACAAGTGTATCTCCAATTGAAAAAACACTACAGTTCCAGCACAAATAGTCTACCATGATTCCCATGGTAGCACAAATAGTAGGTACCAATAAAACTTTTATTTACATTTACTGGTGCATAATAATATATAGGGTAATTATATTACCACTACAAATTTTACTAGCTACACCACAATTTTCTTATTTACTAAAATATCTTTATGTGAAATTACATAATTAGAATTTTAATTTACTTCTTAATTAAATAAACTATTGTTACACCACAAAATATAAAAACATAATTTCTTT
>CAIGRO010032875.1:0-14077 GCA_903798355.1 Fraxinus baroniana | reverse complement strand
GGGGGGGGGGGGGGGGGATATTTTAGCACATACTAGCACAAAAAGGTGAGTATCGAGTGTACACTTTTATGTATTACTCAAAGCCATGTGCTGAGAATAAAGTTACATTTTTATGCAATAGATACTAAGAAATGACTAATGTGTAATGCATAAGAGATTAGACTAGATGAGACCTGCAAAGGAGTTCCGGTCAACAGCAATCTGTGATTGCTACGATAATGCTTCAAATCAGCATTTAACTTGCAGGAAGCATNAGAAATGACTAATGTGTAATGCATAAGAGATTAGACTAGATGAGACCTGCAAAGGAGTTCCGGTCAACAGCAATCTGTGATTGCTACGATAATGCTTCAAATCAGCATTTAACTTGCAGGAAGCATTCTTAATGCGATGTCCTTCATCAATTATGAGATAATGCCAATGCACTTTGCTTAGCTTTGGTCGATCATGCTTGTTCATTAAATACTCATATGTTGTCAGGAGAACATTGAATTTCTGAGGAGCAATTTGTTCCCTACAATTCAAAATAACACATAAGCAGTTAAAGATTAAAAAGGAACTGCAGAACGATAAGAAAGAAACTGCTATCTGTTCACAATGCTTACTTGAACAGTCTTCGGCGTTCATCAGGCGGCCCAGAATAAACAATTTTGTGGATACTCGGTGCCCAGAAGTTTATCTCTGACTCCCATCCAGGTAAAACTGAGGATGGTACAACTACTAGAAAAGGTCCTCTATCGTTTTTTGTTTCCATTAGGTAACAAATTAGAGAAATAACCTGTAAAAATGGACTTCATCGGATCTACAATTCCATAAACCTAATATTGATGCTGCAAAATAAGGTTTAATTATACTGGCATATAAACTAGATGAAAATCATACCTGAACAGTTTTACCGAGGCCCATTTCATCAGCTAGGATGCCATTCAAGTGGTTATTATAAAGTGAAACCAACCATCTCAGTCCATTCATTTGGTACCTTAAGAAAACCACAAGACAAAGAATCAGAACATAGCATAAATTAAATGCTTAATATATCCCCACAAAATATAATTCAGAACTCATCAACAAAAAATTTCAGCAAGGAAAAAAAAGTAAACTTCCAACAAAAAAGAAATTAAAGTTGGAATAGTAGACATCACTCACTCTCTCAATTTTCCACCCTCGAGGCAAGTCGGCTGCTCCCCAATGTTCTCTTTTATGCTGCAGAAATGAACATGACACATATGTAGATCTTGAATGCAAAGACATGGTGGAATTTAAGATTTCTTTGAAACTGTATCTTGTCATAAGCTTCAAAAGTTAACTTGAAACAAGAAAGGTGTACCGAAAGTAAAAAGAAGCTGATAGAGACAAAGGTTGATCCGAATGAAATGACTGTGTTAAAACTAGCATACGAGGAGCATAATGTTGTATAAGATTCACACGACGAGATTATTTCATAATTACCTATGAGCCATCAGGTAGTACTTCTCATTGCTCTCCATATAATGCTGCAGAATATATAACTAACTAACTGAGAGAGATGGACTAATATTTATTTGAGGCACTAAACCAAAAGAAAATGAAGGATGAAAGCCAGATTCTGTTAAAGAAAAATGAAATTATCACCTTGGCCTGATCCTTTTCGTCTTCATTCTCAAAAATGATTTCATTCTCTTCAACACCACTACTGCTCCCGTCCATATCAGTTTCAAACTGTCTTTCCAATGTCTTGGCCTCCTTTAGTTTTGACCCAAGCTTTTGCAGATATTTCTCAGTCTCTTTCAGCAGCTGCTTAACACGGTCTGACTTTGCATCCTACAAGCATATCGAAAGTATTGTCAAAGAGGACAAAGACACAAATCCATCCTCAAGACAATTAAAACTCTACTAAGCCATACAGCACCTGAACCATGCGGAGATACCCTTCGACGTCATTAATTTTTAATAAATTAATCTTTTCACGCTGGATCCTATCTATCCTCTCGCGATGAAATCTTTCCTTCCTCTTATGGAACTCCCTTGCATATTTATTAAATCCCTTCCAGCGCTCTCTTCGCAATTTAAATACATCTTCCAGTCTTTCTCTGTAATTAACATTGTCAAAGACATACATAAACTAATTAGCATTTTCCTGTAAAGAGCAGAAACAAGGTTTTTGGCAGAGGCATTTTCCTGTAAAGTACAGACTCCTCTACCTGTGAACTTCTATCTCAATAAAGAAATCCTTCTGCCTCTCACGGGTTCTCTTTTGTCGCTCCTCCTTCATTTTCTGTTCATATCTCTCGAGTTGTTTTGACCTCCTTCCACTTCTGTGCTTCTTAATTGATCTCAGGCGGTCCATCTCACTGGCTATTGGCTTGAAAAAGTCATATAATATATCACTGCAGAAAGATAATGAATGAAAATCTAAGAACCAGAGAGATGATGTCGTGCGGAAGCAAACGTGGAAGACAAAAATGCAGATATTGGAGACAGGTACAAATAAATTGACAGCAATGTGGGAGAGGAGAATAGAGAGAACGAGAGAGCTTCTGAGAATGTCAAACAGAAGCATATTGCAGAAGATAAATTACCTTCGTAGACTACGCTGCAACTCCAACAACTGAAGCTTTTTCAATTCAATTACACTTTTGGTCTTTGCAGAAATATCTTCAGAACAGCTCACATTTTCCTGCAAGACAAAAAAGGGAGCATAACAATCACTTGCCAGAAGAAAGACTAGACACAACCCTGTGTCCTGACACAGCGGTTAATCTTGGTTGCTGTACATAAGGAAGGAATAATTAAGAGGTACGTGAAAGGAGCGAACATTTTAAACAGGTTAAAGATTTTCAAGGATCAAGAAACGAATTACAGAGGCTTGCTCAAGGCTCTGTTTGGAAACTTAAAGAACTAGATCAAAGTTGAACTAATCCAATTCCACCAAATCTTTGTAGGAAAAGTGCTCGTAAATTTGTAAAGTGTATACTAATACTCGAGTCCTTTCATAAAATAAGTCAAATTTGATAATTTTTATATCAAAAAAATGAACAAATACATCAAAGAAGTAATGTGCGACTAAAAAGGTGAAATGCTCCAGTTTGACTCTTCAAGCTAATAGAAAATTATGCAAGTTAATGAGGAAGTTAAAGAACTTAAGCCATTTGTAAAATTTTGCTCAAATAGGTCAGTCTTACACTTCACATGCTGGTCAAAAGAATAATCATGGGAATACAATACACAAAGCTGACCACTTCTACACAGATTAAAGACTATATTAAAATAACATTTTCTTCGTATTCATGACAATAACAATTTTAAATTTATAGTAGTCTGAAATGTTGATCTAGAGTGCAATTAGGATCAACAAGTATTCAACGTTTTGAAGTCTCTGTACTTTCTATCAACTTCATCTAACCAGTTATGCCAGCAAAAAACAATGGCAACAAGTGTATGATAAAAACATTCAAACACCAAATCCAGAAACACTTTGGTACTAATGCATAGAAGGCAATAATGAAGCCAAAACAAAAAGAGATGGATACTATCACAAACAAATACAGGCAACAGGCAGTTAGGTTAAAATAATGGGTAAACATTGAGAAAAGATGTTTCCTTTACTTAGCAAGACAAAAGACAACATACCATAAGACATAAATTTGCAAAAGCCATAACTTCAAGAAGGAAAAATGGACAAGGAAAATCATATAGGTGTATGCAAACTTAAGACACAGGAGGCTTATCCACAATTAAGCATCACCAGGCAAATTTAAGCAAATAACTAAGAATTAACAGGATCCAGCTCTAGGAAATAAAGATGTTCAAACAACTTGGGTCAATAGTAAGATTATGCAACCACTCAAATTCACACTTCCAAAACAATAGTGCCTATAAAATAATCCCTGAATTAATTGCAAACCTTTAGCTTGTCAGAACGAGCAGCAATTCTTTGCTCTGTTTTCTGGTGTTTTAGTGCCCGGCTTTGCTCGAAAATAACTTTTCTCTTTTGACGATCCAAAATCCATTTTTCCAGTGTTGTATGCTTTGGAGATGGTAGCCTACCAGTAGATATCGAAATATCATCCTCTTCTCGATCTGTCTGTAAAGCTGCAACAAAATTTCCAAATTTTAGTGTCAGCATGAATCATTTTTTGCGTAATCTAAAATACATGTTCACAACAATGGATATTTTTGCATAGCAAAAACAACATATGCATGAACATACGCACGCACAAATAGACAAACAACGCACATATCTAGTACATCAGTATAGTTGATTATACCAGACAAATGATACTCAGGGTAACTTTGACCACTCATTCCCAAAACAGGCTTCCACTGGTCCTTCGATTGGAAACTAGGCAACTTCCCATCAGGGCGTCTATTTCCAAGAACATTGCAGTCAGTAGGACTTTGAGTGAGACTTAAAGCATCATCTTTTCTTTGTGGAACTGATTCATGTGTAGCAACGGTGGCAGGTAGTGATGCCTTGGAAGCATCAGTTTCACATCCAATTCCAGTCCCACTACTCTCCTCAAGCTGCAAATGCTCAGCTGGGGGTATAACAACAGAAGCTACGATGCTCGATCCAATCTGCCGATGGCTGTTCTTCATATCATACCCATGATTACTGATGGAAATATTCCTCATGTTCGATTCGTATTGTTCTACAGGTGCAGATGTCTGTACCACTGTTTCCAAGGTAAGCATTTCAGCTTCCAATTCCCTTCTTGTCACTACATGATTCCTCCTGTCTTGTGCATTTTCAGATAGAATAGAGGTTTGACCACGTTTGTCCTCCATCTTTGCAACCTCAGATCCTTTGGATGAACGGGAGTCCACAAAAGATGAATGACCTTTGGTGTTAACTAGTCTTTCAGATTGCCTAGAGGCATCAGGGATGTTGCTTGGGTAGTTAGCTTGCTCCTCCTTTTGATCAATAAGATCTCTGGGAGGTCCATCTGCAGAATACCCTGTTATATGCCAATTAAATGAACGAAGACTTGTGAAATAATCTGAGTAAATACCTTCTTTTGAGTAAAAATTTCCAAGTGCAATCTCCAGATGAAGCTTCTTTGGTGACAAACCATTTCTGCGCATGGAAAAAGGGTTCAATGAAAAAGCAAGTACAAAATTTCTTATTCAGAAAAAATAAACCAACATAACCTAAAATAGGTGATCATTACCTGAAAGCCAAAAACACAAGACACTGAGCTCTGAGTTGTTTTAACTGCTGTTCTTTAAATAGCACACCAGTGCTGGGAGCTTGAGCAGAAGGAGATTTCCCTATCTCTCTAAGACCCAGACTTCTGAGCATATTTGCGTCCGGAGGGGCACCACCCTGTCCACACAAGCTTAACATATTAAACTAAAGCTACATCCAGATCAGCAAAGCGGTGATGAATAAGCAGACAAACCCCATTATGCTTTCACATCCTTTTCTCAACTGAAATTTAAGAACTTAAAGCATGAGGAATTTGTTGCACATGCATCAAAGACACCATTAAATTTAGTTAGCTTTCCCCTTGATTGCAAGCAGGAAGCCTCCTAGGGAATAGGTGGTAGAGCCAGTTCAAGGCTCATCAAAAGTTAATTTCCCAAGGAGGTGTGTGCAGAACAAAATTTTATGATAAGATTTACCAAATAATGTCCAGGAGCATGATAGTAAGTACAAAAGATGTCTCAAGTAAAATATATAGACGCCTTGAAAAACCATATGTAGATACCCTAAACACTATACACATGATTCCACTTTCATAACTAACACAAGAATGACAAAACGTTTAAAACAAGTACTCTTCAGAAATTCAATAAAGACCACATTTTTTACTTGATTTCCCCTGCACCAACTGATTTCGAAATGGAAGTACATTGGTGAAAAGATAGCATTTCAAAGGTATCAAAATCATAGAAAGCCACCCTGAAAGGGATTCCCTATGACTAATTTTAAGTTAATGCAGTTTACCACTACACATTCATACAGAGCTTCGAAGAATATCTTAATGGAAATGTCATAGCTGAATCCTTACCACAGCATGGACCAAGCTTGTGCATGTAGAGGAGAAAAGGATTTTAATAACTGTTGTTTGGTTGCTAAGTGACAGTTACAGTGTATTCTTAATTACTTGTCACAAGCCTTCGGCTTTTCCAAATTTTCAGCCAGTCTTTCTTTGGCAGGACTAGTTTTCTTCATAATCTAATAACTATTTATTAGGAATTTACAATGATGAGGAAACTTCAGAGCACAGGTAGCTTGCTTAAGTAGCCTATCATCTTCTCATAAATCTATTAAATGTAGCTCACGAGATAAGATATGAATGGAGTAATTATAGTTGATTCAAATAAGATGTGACAAACAGTCTACTCCTGGAGAAAATTACATTAAATCTCACTTCGGTACGGTTAAATATCTGAGTTATCTTAATTTTACCTCTCTCTTCCTTCATTCAGGTACATTCTTCTAAATCAATGTACATATAAAAGGCAACCATCTTACGGTTATTTTCTTATCAAACTCTATCATGGCATTATGTAGCTTAACCACCATGTTTACATAATGGGAGATCTTGCATGTCCAGACAGGGAAAATGCAATTAACAGAGCTTAAATAAGTAGCACAACATGATGTTACCATGACAACTGAAACCCTCAAGGATGAGGAACAGGTAATGAAAATAAAACTTTGAAGGTTACCCACCGAAACAAGAACAATTGACTCTACCTCTATCAGAAGAAGATTCCTCATTTGGCTGGTCAAAGTCCATGTCATTATCTTTCAAAGAATGAATTTTAAAATTTTTATTAAGTTTTTCCAAATGACAAAAACAGTTCAAATGAAGTACTAATAAGGAAGTTTCTTATTACTTTCATGTCTTCGTAAAATCTCACATACACTCCAAGAATTAATTATTTGAAAACTATTTAGTTGACTAAAGGACTTTCCTTTTGGGGGCTAAAGTATGAAACAGCTCTGATAGACTCCAAGATATGAATACAATATTATTCAAGCCAACAAACAAAATTAAAAAAGGATTTTGAAAACTGGATTGGTAAACGACGTCAAACTAGTCATTAATGTTCCCAATATCAGCTATAACTCCTGAGATTAAAAAAGGAAAATATTTGGAAATTAGTACATCGTGAAAAGTTAAAACAAATAAATATCCTACATTTGTCTATTCTTTAGAATATATCATATTTTATATATCTATGCAGTAAGCAACAAATTTACTACTCCTTTTCAAATAATGATATGCATTGTACTACCACAGAATTGTACTACCACAGACCCAATGAGTTCCAACTTAAGTGGGTAAAGAACAAATGTATAGCCAAAACCTTTCCGGATTAGTGATATAGTGGTATGAATTCATTTATTTCTTAGTTTTTATTTCTACACAGTTGTAAAATAGCTGCACGGCTTCATATTCATTGTTAGATGATGGTTCACCGTTCTAATTGAATTAATGCTACTTTGGGTTTTTAAAAATTCAAGCTTACTAAAGCTGCAATTTGAACACTTAATTCTACAACAATCACAGGTTTTTGTTTTTGGTATTGTATAGAGTAAGATCAAACTCTACCATTTCACCGCAGTTGCAAAACTTTGATATCGCTTACATGTGCAAATGGACATGACACGTTGCTTGAAGCACCCATGCACCTTGGGCTCGCATTATGGCTGCAACTTTGAAGACAATACTTTCCTTTTATGTTTTCCATATTGATTATACAGTTGACCACATGCATTCAACGGTAGAGAGTAACGCCTTCTGTTTACAATTTAGAACGTACATTGCAGAGATACTCATTGAGTGGACCATAGCAAGGTGATGAGTTCAGTTGCAAAACTTTGATATCGCTTTTCAATGTTGGCTTCCTCGATTACACAGTTGAAGACACGCATTCAACGATAGGGAGTAACGCCTTCTGTTTACAATTTAGAACGTACATTGCAGAGATACTCATTGAGTGGACCATAGCAAGGTGATGAGTTCAGTTGCAAAACTTTGATATCGCTTGCATGTGCAAATGGACATTACACGTTGCTGGAAGCAACCATGTACCTTGGGCTCACACTATGGCTGCAGCTTTGAAGACAATACTTTCCTTCTATGTTTTCCATCTATAGTATATTAGTATGTATGGAACATAAAAGACTGATCATATTCTATACGATGAGAAACAATTAGCCCTTGTTTGGCCCCCATTATAATGAGATTTTTAGAAATAATGTATTTTGAAAAAGTAATTTTTGGGAGAATATGTGGTTAAAAAAGAAGGAAATTTTTTGGATTTACATGTAATATTATTTTATTGGAGAATGTGTGGCTGAAAAAAAAAAGAAAAAATGTATTAAAATTTTAATGGGAGTCAAACATGAGCTTAGTATATTTCAACAAATAAGGACGTTATCGTGATTGTGAGAGAATAATACCTTCCATCCCAATATTATAATTTCAGTTATTCTAAAATTTTACAATTTCAATGATAAGTTAACTGATACAATACATCCTCCAACTTCCAAAATCTAAGAGTTAAAGTTAATCAATGCACCATCAACATTATGATTAAAACAGATTGGACACGGGGAACAAAAGATAGAATAAGTGGCTGACTTCCAATTTAGAAATTGGATGACAAAATTAAAATAGGTTCCATCAATCAGTTAATCTCTCTCCATCCAGGAACTTCAAGATGGTAAAGCAGATTAAATCACAAAGATAAATGGAAGAAATGTGACTCAAAATGGTTCACTAAAATAATCACAGAAGATAGTAGAAAAATGAAGGTGAAGTGCCCAGAGTGTTGTGGTAAGAAAGTACCTGAATTATCTTATTTGAATTAACCAGTGTACTAGTTCCCCCATGATCCGATGGCTTTCCAGCTACACTTTTACCAGCTGAAAGATCAGATGAAGGCATGGCTGGAAACACTTCCATGCTTCTATCCTTGCTAACCTTTGCAGCAAAATCATGATTATCATATGAGGAGCTACCAAAATTCATTGGACCTGTCGATTCTGATGGTGGATAAGAACCGGAAGCTGCACCTGAAATACCAATACCACCTTCTCAGGAAAAAAAAAATGATAAAGCAAGAGATCCTCTAGGCTGGAAACTCCTATCATATCCATAAAGAAGCATGCTGAACCATCCAAGAGACCAAGACCCCCCACCCCAGATCCCCAAATAAAGATAGGAGACCTAATAGCTCAATGTAATTTCTTGTACATTTTTTTTTTCTTTGAAACAATAAGAAATGAGATACAGCTCTTTCAAATTTTCCATTGAGCCAGCAATAATTTTGTTTATCATTAATAGTGAACAATTATTTTTCTTCTCAATTCACACGAGTTATGGCATCAACGCTTGTGTTGTCGAATTTTATCATAGGAATAAACCATGGTGTTTAACACTAGACACTTGAACAATAATCCCACACCTAGGGGTGTCCATAAGTCCCGAACCGAACGAGACAGAACTCGAACCCTAACCAAGCAGTTCTTCATAAGTTAAATACCCGAATCGAGAACCGATGGGTTTAAGTTGAGTCTCGAATCTAGACCAAGAATCGAAAAATCAAATAAGAACCAAAACTAAATAATTTTTTTATTTTTTTTATTGAATTAATTAAATTATTCTATTTTTGCATTGGACTACGTTAATTTGCATTGAAGAAACAGAGTTCTATGAAGGCATTGAGACGTGTAATAGATATAGGCCCGGTTTGAGCCAAATTATTATAAAATGAGAATGAAAAATATAACCGTTATTGGGGTCCACACAAGAGATAGAAAATTTGAATTTAAATGTTGATGTGATGGATAACAATCATATTTTTCATTTTAATGAAATAATAAGGTGGCTCAAACGAGGCCATATATTATTTTTTTTATTAAATCTTATTAGTTGAATATTTTTTAGTTTATTTGTGTTTATAAATTGTGCTTTTTCAATTATACTTTTAGAGTTTTTTACCATAGCAAGTCAAGCAGATGATGATTAAATCAAATAATTGGTAAGTATTACAAATACTTAAAAATATTTTATTTTATAACTTTTAATTTATATTTTATTTTTTATGCAAGCATGCTGTTTGAAGCAAATGAATTATTGATATGGATCATCGACATTTTAATATTAATTTCTACTTTTTGGTATTTGTATGCATTGAATTAATGTTATTCGACAGCTAGTTATTTTTAAATTTTTGAATTGAGCTACGTTAATTTGTAAAAGTTACGAATGAAATGTCATTAGTTATATTTATGTAGTGTTGCTGTAANTTATTTTTATATTTTTTAATTTGGCTACGTTAATTTGTATACGTTACAAATGAAATGTCATTAGTTATATTTATGTAGTGTTGTTGTAAATGTTAAAAAATTTAATTATGGTATGGAACCGAACCCGAACAGTTCCATAACTATATTTGGACCCAACGATTCCATTTATTAAATACCCGAAAATTTTGGAATCAAACCGACCCACGGACAGCCCTACCCGCACCTCTCTAAGAAGAATGCATTGTTAAAAGAGAGCCTCCATGAGGCAAGTCTGTAACATAACAAGGGCATATATAAAGCCAGAACCAACAGGGCCAAAACAAGATACTTCTGGATTTCCTCAATGCAATGGCCCAGACTTCTAACTTCATTTGGCTGAAATGGAAATTGCTTGTTCAACTCTCTTTCACTTCACTTTCCTTTTGTCTAAACTAAGTCCATAGCTTCAAATAAAATACTGCTTTTGTTTTTCAGGTGTGTGAGCAGACTCTCCCTCAAATCTTTCCTCTTTTGTGTGTGAGTGGTCAGAGAGAGGTATTTTACCAGCTAATTGCAAAGATGTAGAGTCTCCAACTTGTGTTCCACCAGCCAGAGGAAGGCGTGATGACATTAAAGCTTCAATATCAAGATTGTGCTGTTTAATAACAGTCTCCATGGCCCTTATATGATAAAAACATAAAAAAAATATATACATATATTAAACTATAAACAGAGAGTAAAGAAAGATTGCATGAAACAGTGTGTCAAAAAACAATTGAAAGAAACGGGATAAGAAACAAATCAAACAATAAGCGGATCAGCTATTTTTTAGATCAAATATAATTGTTCAAAGACTGTGTGGGTGAACCTTATTCTATCTAAAAATGTTAATTGTGAGAGTAGAGAACACGATAAAAATTTTATAGTATGGTCGTAATCTTTATCGGCATTTTTTAAAAAATTTATCCAGTAGGCAAAATTTAATGCACCCATATGCAGCTTGCAAGCATGGTAGTTCAGAAATCATCGGAGCTGGAGATATTTTACCTTGATATTACTTGATATGGCATTGAATTTTCTTTCCCACTAGATCGCATATGCTGCAAAATCTGCTTATTCCCATGTAATAAATGTAAAATGGCATATAAGCATCACAGGCCAAAAACTACACAGAAAAGTAACTACGAATATCATAAAAGAAAATCTCACGCACCACATAAAGCTTTGTAGCTAATTTGGTAGGCTCATCTTTAGACTCTTGTATGAGTTTATGCAGAAACTTGGCTGCCTCCAGCTCAACATTTTGCGAATTGGTCATCTCTATTGGGCGACCAAATACAGATGAAGATAGAGATAGTAGCAGAAGCAGGGAGAACAACAACAATGATCAGCCCTTGGATTCCTCTCGGATCGGAGCATCACTTTAGAACCCAGTCCTGTGGAATACTGTAAATTAGAATTTTATATAACAATAAAGAAAAACAAATTGCCATGCAAATTGAGAGGAAACGCGAGAACACAAGTGATCTGATATGAATAACTTTCCACTTGTAACTAAAGTCTGCTTGTTCTCTAGTAATGTACCTCATTCTTTCTCTCTTAATGAATTTCTTTTCTATAGTGAGAAAAAGAAAAGGAAAACACCTTCACATTCACCCTAGCACTGGCCTCCAACTTTTCTAATTGTAGCTAACTTGTAATTTTGCCATTGAGTTAGTAGGACAAAAATGGATAGAAATCATTATCATAATCCTTATATCATTCAGCAATTTAGTAACCTAAAAACATTTCAAACTAACTTGACACATATCATATATTTTCAAGAGCCAGGCAACACTACATATATCAATTCTACCCCCTTCACAATAATTTTACATTACTTAGGCAAAGTCCAAACCAACCACAGTCAACATTTACCTCCTACCACAGACATAATTAAATTTCCTTCTATAATTGCCCACTTGTATGAATGTTCACGCTAAAACTCATAACACCGCCACTATTTGCTTTCTTCAGTCTCTAAATCTATTTATCACAAAGTCACAAGCAGGGCGAAGCCATCTGGGGTCTAGTGAGGAGTTTTGGTCCTGGGTTTTTACCGATTAAGCCTGTTCTAAAGGCAAGGAGAAAACTGTAACAACCACATGAAAAATTCAAGAGATCGCTGTTGATTAAGGAAGATTACCATGTAAAAAACAACAATTTTGGAAAAACAAAAATCTAAGGAGCTATAAGATGAAAATGGCGATAAGACTGGACGGCATTTTAGATCGAGGTTGTGCAACAATTCTAGTGCGAAATCAACTTATAAAGCCCCGATTCTACACAAAAATCTGATACTACCTACCAAGTTTGGTGATGGTGAAGAAGAAGCTGACTGATCCTCGTAAAAATCACTGCAACGCGAAATAAATTGGTGTGCAAAGGGAAACCTTTAGCCGCTTACCCCTGAGAAATTGGGGCAAGTGGTTCCTAACCTATAGGCCCATGAGCAAATAGTCTATAACTTTGAAATCTTGACGCAAAGCTTCCTAACCTACCCCTTTTTTGCACAAATGGTCCTTTTCCAAAAATGCCATTAATTTTCATTCTCATTTTCAAGCATATATTTACACAATAAAATATTTTACATGTAAATTAAAACTTTTTTTTCATTTTTTAACAACACATTCCTCAAAAAATCACCATTCAAAATATCATTTTTCCACAATAATAACCATCAAATAGGAGTAAAATATTTTTAACGTAAATTCAAAAGAATAGTTATCCATCAAATTTTAGACAAAAAAAATAGTTTAAATGAATAATTATTTCAAATTAGGGTTTTTAGAGGACAAACAATTAGTTTAACTAGTTCTACGTTAATAAGTGTGTTGTTTTTGGATAACTTTCTCTGAATTATCACTTCACCGATTGTAATGAAATGAGCCTTAGTGTTATTTGTCGTATGTAACTTATCTCCTTTTCATGGAACAATTTGTATTAATGTAGTCGTCGTTTACGCAATTTAATAGATACAAATGCATGCATGTGACCTCTTGTCTAGCTTGGATGGCTTTGTCATGCAAAAATTCACACAAGACATCATCCAACTCTCTTTCCTTAAAACATGACTTATTGCTTGTATGGAGCATTTAAATCAAAACTTAAGAAATGGATTCAAAAAAATGTGTGGATACAAAGTGGGTAATAAAGTTGTGGATTTTAAAATTTATAGACAAGAAGTGATTTTGACGAGTTATAAATTAAGATTTACCAAACATACATTTAAGGAATGGAACAAGAACTCTCTTGGGAATATTTCTTTATTAAAAAAAGGCTGAACATAATGTTCTCTATCAAAAATATCAATTTAATACGACATGTCAATGTGGACATTTTACTTGAAGAATATGCTAAATTGAATTAGAGTTTTGTTATGTTGACAATTTTGTTGATATTTTACGATGTGACGAGCAATTTGTCCATTGATTTGAATAATGATCAGATTTTTTACCCATCATGAAATGTCAACAAAATATGTCCAAAATGAATGTTAAAGTAAGATTTCCCATTGAACTATGCCTTTGCAACCGACGAGAAATACGCTAAACAAAAGTCTGAAGTCCCTCTCTGACTTGGATAAAAATCAAATTTTAGTAAGTGTTAGTAACATTTCTGAACTGAACTATGAGACACTATGCTCTGGTGTAGTTTGGACGACTCCACAAGTGCATAAAAGGCTAAAAGCATACTTTTCCTTCTTGGTGCATGTTGTTGTATATATTTTTTTGTTTAAATAATTTATTCTATTTAGAGTGTGTTTGGTGCACATTAAAATTAGAAAATGCATTCTTTTGATGTGAT
>CAIGRO010032854.1:0-15602 GCA_903798355.1 Fraxinus baroniana | reverse complement strand
ACCTGGGTTTTAGCAAGGTTAGAAGCCGATGCCGCCTTTCCTCTGGTATATCTTCAATTTTTTTCCTGTCCATGTATACATCAAAATAGAGCGCAAAGCACATTAAAAACATATGTACTAAAATTGCCTAAAATTTACATAATCGAAATCATCTCCTACTTTTAAGGAACAAACCTCCAATATTATTTGAAACCAGTAATCTTATTCCACAAACACAAGGACATTAAAACCACAAGAACGTGTACTAAAATTGCAATGAAGTTCCTCTCCATAAAAAAATTCTGAAATCATCCTAAGACATTCCTGATTGTTAAGAATTATTTGAATAACTGCCTACACCATGTTAGGCTGAGCTTAAAAAGTTCGCTAAGTAAAGAAGTATATTTCAAATAAAATAATATATTTATTGTTCGAAGTTAAGAATAAGCAATTTACTTATTTATATGGTATCATAAGATTACTTCTAAAAACTTTCTTTAATCCTTGTTGGGTTTTGATACCCAATAAATCTCAGACGATGATGTAAAATGTCGAAATGAATTTTCATAGGCTTTGGCCAATGGTGAATTGGTTACCACGAACCAAAACTAAAGACTTCAGAAATTAACATGGACTGTTGGAAGTAGTTTAAAAAGTTAATGTTGCTCACACTCCATATATTTATCTATTGGATGGCTCTTGATTCTAGCCCATTTATCCCTTTCTTTGCCCAACTAGAATCTAACATATTCCTATATATAGGTTGCTTACCCTAGCCCTTTTTAGAGTGTGTGATTTGTAAAGTGTTGGAGAAAATGTGACGGTCTAATTGTGAGTGAAAAACGTGTTCTTTGGTGTTCCAAAAACCGGTGACTTCCTCTTGTTATTCTCTTCTTCTTTTGTGCCTTATTCATTGGTCTTCTCGTGCTTTTGTGGTTTGCAAATCAATACCGATATCTTGTCATTTGTGGCTGAAATTGAGAAGCAACCGAAGTGAATATTGGTTGTGAGTTGTAGCTGTTTGGATTAGATATTTGGTAGAAATGGGTAATGTGAAAGTGAGCCCGAAAGTCACCGTTTCGAAGATCTTGGAGCGAGTTTCCGCAACAATCTTAAGAGTACTTTTTGCTTGAGAAGTAAGGAAAAGATTACTTCTTTTAAGCAACTCTTATAAGCTTAAGCTTAGCCCGCATACTCTAAACAATCACAGTCCCAGATCAATACTGTAAATTTCAAAAATATTTCCAGGCTCGAGAATTGTGCAAGCAATGTCAAAAAATACTTGTCCGTTGGCAATTTTTTAAAACTCCATGTCATCTCTCGTTCATAATTTCAATACAGTGAATACTATACAAATGTAAAGTAATCCTAATCATAATTATCCCCTAATTAGTCATTACATAGCGCTATATTACTGAAAAAACATCAAAATACCATAGATATGCGGCGGGGTTGTAAGAAGACGGGTCCAATGGAATGAGCTCTCGGGGAGGGTCTAGAAATGCGACCACGTCTTGTTCGTCCAAATAAGCTATTTTCCCACTTGGCAATACTTCGTAGGGCTTCTCATCCCAAGACGACGTTGCCTCTGCATTTGAATTTGATTCGGTACGGCCTCTGCGGATTTCTGCTATAGATACACTTGTGAGTGCTGATCTCCACTTCTTTCCGTGGTGGTATGGGAAGTTGAGCTGGTGGCAAAGGCGCAGAGCGTAATTGTAATGACAGTAAGCCACCGCCGGCGGTGGTGGGCGGCGCAATCCAACCACGCCTACGTGACAGGTGGAGGTGCTAGCTCTCATTCTTTGTACATTTTCCTGTCTCCGGTTTTATTCATTTTATAGGGTGAATTCCTCAACGTCCCAATCTTTCATGTGTTACATTAATGTCCCAAACTTAACGATTGTATTCAATTAACACTCTCAAAAACTTTTAAGGATTTAAAAATTTAGAAATCAATTAGTAAATTTTTTAAGACTCTCTATAAGTATTTTTATATTTGATGGAGACGTTTATAAAAAATTCTAAGTATTCATTTGAAGTATTTTAGAAGTTTCGAGCACTACTTTAAACTCCCGTTTGAGCCACGTTATTTTTTCATTCTCATTCTTTTACTCATTTTCAACTATATATTTTTCAATAAAATAACGATTTATATGTTTGTCATTTTATGGACGATGGCAAAATGAAGTCATTTTACCTAATATTTCATTAAAAAAGTTTGAATACACAGGTTACAAAAATTAATTTATTTATATAATCATGAATACATAGCGAAAACAACGAGGAATATGTTCAATCAATTCTCGGCATATTCTCCTCATGTGAATGAAACAACAAGTGCCATAATTTACATCTTCAAATAATGAACTAACGTCTAATGGAACCACGACATCCAACGGACATGAACAATTAAATTTAAGACTTTGTACTACATTAACATAATCTCATCCAAAAATTGCAATTTTAATTTTTAGTTGACTCAAATTCCGACCACCACGGTTAGATTTAGAGGCAGTTCTTAGCTAGGTTGCGTAGAGGAAAGTGATGGCTTCAAGGTGGTGTGTTGGTCGGTGGATTTGGTGGCCAGAAAATGGTGGAATTTCGTCCCAAAGTGATCCTCTCGCACAGTACAAAACTGCCGACTATGCGAGAGGTTCACTTTGGGACGAAATCTTGGCCACTACCGTCTAAGTTAGGGGCGTTCTTAGGTGACTTGCGTAGAGGGCAACGGGACTTCAAGGTGGTATGTTGCTCCAGTGATTTTGGTGACCGGAAAGTGGTAGAATGGGGCGCAAAAAGTGGTGGTTTGGATTTAGGTTTGGGGGATTTTAAGTTGAATTTTGCACTTGAAGTCCTCATGCTACTATGTCCACGTGTTTCGGTGCTTTAGGTTAATAGTCCTAAAACTAAGTTCAGTGACAATTTGTAAAAGGGCATGAAATTTCAGTGACCGTTTCTGCAAGTTTTAAACTTCAGTGATCGTTTTGTGATTTTCAGGTAATTTTAGTGACCGTTTGTGAAATTAATCCTATAAAAATATGTGATTAAAAATAATTGTTGAATTTGACTTTGAAACACTCCAATTCCTTAAAGTCAACATAAAATAGTTGGTCCAATTAGTGCTACTTGCGTAATTTTCCAATCAATTGTTTGAGCCGGGTCAAATGGACTCAAACCGACTCCAAGAGTTGGTTTTGTGAAGTCACTTCTTTAAAAATTTGCAAAACCCTAGAATATTTTTTCTCCCCCTCCCTCTCAAAATTTATCCGTCATGGTATGTCGAGTTCTACTCTTTTTCTCCCCCTTAATTCTTCGTAATATCTACGATTTTTTGTTGAACTGCATTGATATTTGATTTTCCCAATGTTTTCAATTGTTCCGTAACATGTGCATTATGTTGTTAAAACTGTGTTGATAACTATTGTACCATTAACAGCCGCAAGGAGATTACATAGAGCTTCATAGGAAGAGAAATGGCTACCGTCATGATCACTTCGAGCGCAAGCGCAAGAAGGAGGCTCGAGAAGTTCATAAGCGCTCTCAGATTGCCCAAAAGGTTCCTCTTTTTGACCTCTTCCTTTCAGTTTTGCCTTTTTTGAGAATAAAATTCTGAAATTGGTGTGCTTAATTGAGTTGAACAGGCTTTGGGTATTAAGGGCAAGATGTTTGCTAAGAAACGTTATGCTGAGAAGGCCCTAATGAAGAAAACGTGAGTTTGTTTTGCAGTTCTAATTTCAGTTTTTCGTTGGTTAACGATGTAAATTTTTGGGATTGTTTATGTAGGAGCACAATGAAATTATAAGCTTCATAAGATGTATTCTTTTATTTATTGGAATTTTTGTAGTAGTGGATTTGGTTTATTCTTTGATATTTTGTTTTAAGAACCCTTGAAGAATACAGACGCCATAAACTGAAACAATACCTGCCATGCTAATTTTCTGGGTTTATATAAGATTTTTAAGGACCCTGGTATCATATAGAAGTAGAAAATGAAAACAATACTAGCCATGCTAATTTTCTGGGTTAATAACTAATTTTTTTTTATTGAAGTATTGTGGTTACTCACGCCGTAGATGTCAGTTTGATTGACATTGCAGCATTTTTAACCTTGGTATATGATTTTCTAGAAGTGAACAAGGTCTTAATACACATTAGTGGACTGTTATCTTTATTGTTGAGTCACGTTAATGGCTTTCCATATCTAGTAGACAATTACTAGGATTACTTATGTAACTGCGTTCGTGTATGTATTTTCAGTATGTATGATACTGGTATTTTTTACTAAAATTTTGTTTTTGTTCCATTTCTCTTTGGGGCTGGGGTGGTGTGGATTGGAAGGGAGTTGAAATCCTAATTGCCCTTATTTCTGGGAACTGTTGATGGAGTTGTAAAAGTGGGTTCTTTATTTTTTTCCCTTTTCTAAATGGATGTAAAACTGCTCAACTTTTTGTATGAATCTTTGTTTTCTATAGCATGCTTCTTCATTCAGCTTAGCTGCACATATCATTTTGATTATTATATTCTAAAATGCTTGCAAAATCATCACCTTTGCCTTGTGCTCACAAATGCTCCGATTTTCAATAGATTGGCCATGCATGAGGAGTCTTCAACTAGGCGCAAGGTTGATGATGATGTCCAAGAAGGAGCTGTTCCTGCTTATCTTCTTGATCGTGATGCAACAACAAGAGCAAAGGTGATTTTATACTACTTAATTTGCTTTATGTCTCGCTTCTCCCTTATGAGATGGGGGGTAAAATCTGCTTTATGTTTGTACTTTTAGTGAACGAGACATCGCACTGTACTGCAGGTTCTTAGCAATACTGTCAAGCAAAAGAGGAAAGAGAAAGCTGGAAAATGGGAAGTGCCTCTACCTAAGGTAGGACAACTGTGCTACTTTCAGTTCTCAGAGATGCTGCTTTATCTTTAGGACTCCCCATATTTTTCAGTGGTTAATATGGAACTCATCAAGTAGGAAGCCCCTATTCATTGCAATTTATATGTTTATTACCACAATTTTAGATGTTACACTGCAGTGACTTATCTAGACTGAATGCGTTGTTAAGGAAGATACAAGAATAGGCAGTAGCACCCTTCTTAGTAATAAACAAAGATTGTGTTTATTAGAACATATGATGCCTCATTTGTAAATACACTAAGTCGTCAGCTGAGAATAATTGCGAGTGCTGTCTGGAAAATAAGTTACAAATTTTTTAAGCTTGTAATTCATGATAGGATTAATTAGTTTCTTGGATCAAGAAGAACCCATGTCAGAGACAACGTTGTATGAAATTTAACCTAAAAATTATTTTAGGGACATTACTGACTGTTGTATTCTGCAGCATAAGCTGTGATATCTATTTTTTTTTTTTTTTAAAGTTTTTTTATGGAAGGTGCTAAAAGAAGAGTTCCGTGATCAGTGCTTGGGTTCTGAGGCTTGACTAGATGTTGAAGCATTGTAATTTCTAGTTTTTAAACTTGTTATCATCTAATTCTAACAGTTCAAAAAGATTTTGATTTTTTTGTCTTGTACATGGCTTTTAGTCATTTTAATCTTCAATAATCTTATCTTTCATCATGATTGCTATTGTTACATGCTTAGATAAAGAACCATAAAATCCGTAAGTAAATGGAACTTGAAAAACAAACAAAATATCAATAAATTTTTATCTTAAGTTGGCCATTTGGAATGGATGGTGCTTCTTTCCGGTTTTAAAATGTACAAATAGGAGTCCCGGCTTGTGTCACTGAGGTGTAAATATGATATGTTTTCGCATGCTAGTTTGTCTGAGCAGTATGACTACCTTATAATTCAGCAAGTTGGTGACTGGATTTTGTTTCGTTTTTGACTTTTTAGGTCAGACCTGTAGCTGAAGATGAGATGTTTAGAGTGATCAGATCTGGGAAACGGAAGAGTAAGTGATGTGATGACATGTTTGGAATATACTCAACTTTTTAAGCTTAGCCAAGCATGCACTATAATCCTTGTTAGTTCTGCTATTTATAGGATTTTGCTTATTAGGTCATTTGCATTTGGATTTAGTTAGCTGGTAAATTCTCGTCTCCTTATCCTCCCAATGGTTTTACGTTGCAGCTAAGCAGTGGAAAAGGATGATCACTAAAGCCACGTTTGTAGGACCAAGTTTTACAAGGAAACCTCCCAAATATGAGCGTTTCATCCGTCCCTCAGGGTTACGATTTACCAAAGCCCACGTGACTCACCCTGAACTTAAATGTACTTTCAATTTAGAAATTATCGGGGTAAAGAAAAACCCTAACGGTCCTATGTATACCTCTCTTGGCGTTATGACAAAAGGAACCGTTATTGAGGTATTTTTGCTTACAAAATATGAGCATTCTTTGATTTCAGCTTATCATTTCATGCTTAACATCCATTTTTCCTTTTTGGTGACAAATCCAGGTGAATGTTAGTGAACTTGGTCTGGTCACCCCCGCTGGAAAAGTTGTGTGGGGTATGTTCATCCTTTCAGCATTCTTTTTTTCAATTTTAAATTAAAACAGATGATTTCTACATGTTGCTTGTTTCTCATTTGCTCATGTACTGTAAATGCAGGGAAATATGCACAAGTTACTAATAACCCTGAAAATGATGGCTGTATTAATGCTGTTCTGCTTGTCTAGAAGAGGAGAAAGCTGTCATTCGCTCATTTGTACCTGAGTACCTTTTGGACAAGTTCTGTTTGGGTGACAGTTATTTTGAAACGCACCATAATTTCGTTTTAAGCCTTTTCACACTGTATTCCTTTGGATCAGTTTTCCAAGTTAGATTATCATTTTTGTACAATAAATATGCAAATTGAGTTTTTCTTAGTGCATATTTGTCTCTGTTTTTGGTATTTTGCGTGACGCCAATGATAGACTTGTGCTAAAATATACAACTCAATATATTTAAGAAATGGTCTAACAGTAATTGAATAGTTACATACTTTGCTAGCGCGTGTTTTAAATTTGTGAGAAAAAATAAAAATAATCTGCCTTGATCTCTACCCCTTCTGAATCTCTCCTTCTCTTGTTACAGTAACAATGGGGATCTGTTTAAAGTGATGTTATTCATAGTGAAGATTGTGGGCAGTCGTTCTACGTGATATATATGTAACAGTTGTTATTTGATTCATTAACATCAAATAACAAATTGTCGTATGTATGTTACGTAGGACGACTATCAATAGTTTTCACTTAGAATAAATATTATTCAATTTTTTTTATCTTGGGAATATGAGATCAATTTCATAACAATAGTAAGCTATTGTTTGGCCCTCATTATAATGAAAATTTTGGAAAAAAATAATAATAATAATGTAATTTGGAATAATAATTTTTTTAGAATATGTGGTTAAAATATTACTTCATGGAGAATATATGATTGATGAAAAGAAAGAAGAGTGAGTTGTAACTTAGCTCCCGTTTGACACCAATTAATTTATCTTTCTCTTTTTCATTCTTCATTTCAACTACACATTCTCCAAATAAAATAATATTACACACAAATCAAAAAAAAAATTCATCACTTTTTCACCACACATTCTCACATCAATCACTATTCCAAAAAATTTTTCCTCTCAAAATGGGTTTCAAACAGGGGCTTAATGTAGGCCAAAAAGTGGTTATACCTTATTTCGGACAAATTGAATGACAAAAAGTAATTATCAGTTTGAAAGTAAAAATTTATCTTTGTCGAAAAGGAAGTCCATTACAAAAAAATAATGTTATTTATCATTATAATAATGAAATATCGAAGATATAATGACTTAAATTGAATAACGAAATATGACAATTCTATCCTCCCTCTCTCTCTTTCTCATAAAGATTGAAATATATTATCTCATTATTCCACATAAATTGTCATACCATTGATGTTTCATCATTATAATGATAATCACTTATCATTACAAAATGCTTTTAACTGAAAGTCGTTAGTCTATCTTATTTTTAATTACTAAACATCGCCCCGTTTGGTCCATATTATTTGAGATTTTAATTTTTGGAATTTTTTTTTTATAATCGTGGTTGAAAAAGAACGAAAAAATTACTATTAATGTGTAATCTAATTTCAATGGATTGAAAATAAGAGATGAATGTATTAAAATTTTTACGGTGGCACAATGAAAAACTAAGAAAAAAATTAGTTGCTAGACTTAGGGTTTCTTTGGGAAAGATTATTTTTAGAGAATGCATATATATATATATAAATATAATTAATTGTTAAAAATGATTTTGAAGAAAAAATATTTCAAAAAATCTCTAAAAAAAACCACATTCGGAACCCGAATCCGAAAAATCTCCAATATATATCGATCCTGGTGAGGCAGTGCCTCAAGGAGAAAGAAAGAGGCAGAAATGGCGTCAAATGCAGCAGTGCCGTTTTGGAGGGCGGCAGGGATGACTTACATAACCTACTCCAATCTGTGTGCAAACCTGGTGAGGCAGTGCCTCAAGGAGCCCTACCGCTCTGAAGCCTTGGCTCGAGAGAAGGTCCACTTTTCCGCCTCCAAATGGGTCGACGGCAAACCCCAGAAGCCCAGTAATCTATTTTCCTCTCCCGATTATTCTCTCGTTTTTAATTCTATACAGTAATATTTGTTCTGGAGATTCAGATCTTTTGGGTTTCTTCATAAATTTTAGTTGAATTTTCGTTTTTCCGTTTTCTAATAGTTTGAAATATCATTTTTCGAATCTAGTCTTTATAAATAGCTATTCTTGATAAGGTATTTCTTTGTGATTTTAAATAGATTATTCGCTGTATATGTAAAATGAACTAAATTGTTTGGCAATATTGATATGAATGTGAAATGCATATTGTAGCTTGTTTGGTGGAAAGTTTCTGGGATGGGAATATGGGGATGCTAGCAGTAGTTTGTATTATAACACTGGCATTATGTGCAAGAAATTTCATATGAGTGTATTGCTATTTGAAGGAAATAGAAATAATCTTTGAAGGCTGCCATTTTTTCGGGGCTCTCTTTGTTTTTGCTTGTGTTCTTTGAGAACAGAATACTATTAGGCCTATGGTAAAGGGATAACTGTATAACATGATAGACTCCATAGAGTAAATCTTGATGAAATATGAAACTTTTCTGGCTAGTTTTGGAAAAGTAGATTTTTGTTTTCTGGTCATATAGATGTAATAATTACCGGCATATAAGGATTCGATTTCTTGGTAATTGAATCTAATCTTTGGCATTATTATCACCATCATTTGTTTTACTTAACAAATGATCATTGGTAGATTATATGTAGCGCGAAGAAGCTCTAGTAAGTTTGACATAAAAATGTCTCTGTTCATGCTTTTGGTTATTCTGTTGAGTAGAAGAGTGGCATTTTGATAAGATATTCATGGTTTCTCTTGGCAGCGAGGAGTTGAAGTGAAATTTTGGTAATGACTCACTTCCTGTTGAAAAATTGAATGTCAAAAGACTTGAATGAGATATGTTAAATTGGCATTAAAATCTTGCACGTTTTACATTCTAGCTGGTCAGCTGCCTCATAGTGTGGACACCAGAACAATTTTACTACTTAGTGATATGAAAATCACTCCAAAGTTTTTTCTTATTGTTTGAATAATTTTCTTGTTAAATTAACATTTAAAGTTGTACTTGATTGTTTAGTTATTTGGAGCCCGTTTGAAAGAGATTAAATTCGGATTAAAATTGAAAAACTAGCCGTTATTGTTGATTTTTATTAGACGAATGAAACCCAATAACGACTATATTTTCAATTTTAATTGGATTTTAATCGGTACCAAACGGGCTCTTGGTGAGGTGGTGGGTTGGTCATACTTAATAGTTCCTTTCCACGAGCTAAAATCTTTATGCTCATTAGTTTTTATTTATTTCTTGTTGTACAATATAAGGCATCCTAATGTGATATTCGTTAGTGTGTTGCATGTGTAGTTCATATTTGACACGTACTATTGTGCAAGATTAGACTCAGAAAGATTTTAACTTTACAGTCATGTACTTTCTTCTTTTGGCGTTATGTTTGTTTTATTTGTCTGTCGTCATTTTGATATCTACTGACAAGTTTATTTTGCTTGCTTCTAATCAATTGTCATTGACTGGTGTTCTCAGCCATTCGATCCGATACCGGGGAGGAATGAGGATAGACATAGAGCGTTTAGTGCTTTACGAAGCTTATACCTGCTGGAGGTCTTCTTTATATTTTTTTCTGTAGCTTCAAACTTTTGAGGCTTTGAACTATTGCATATCAGACAGTTGTTGTCTGCTGAGTATGCACCAAGTCTCGCATGTAATAATGTAACTTTTGTGAGTCTATGACCCAGTTTGTACTGCTCCTTTGCTGTCTCTGAATAATGGTTTTTCTTGTTTCAACTCTGCTAAATAAATCGCTAAGTTCCTCACCATTGTGATTCTTAAGCAGTGAATATAACACCATGCCAACTCACTTTATCGGCCTTTTAGCAGAAGCTATTTTACTTTCGGCTTCATCGACCTTGAAACTTCCATGATCTCAACTCATGAGGTTGTTACCTTGACTAGTCTAGACGGATGATCTACACACCCACTAGGACACTACTGTCTTCGTCTTTCTGGCTTTGACAATGGCCAAGTTTAAATGCACCTTTTGGACACATTTTCTTTTAATCCACTGTGAAAGCATAAGATTAGGAGATGAATAAACGTAAAAATTACACTTTTTAGTAATGGCAACTAAATCATTGTTTTTAGTTAGTTAATTGATAGTGGCATCAACAAAATCACCTCGCTCAAGAGAAGCACACTCGGAGAATGACAAAGAATCGTTCAGGGACAATCTTAAATTCCGACTAGAAGATCCTTCATTTTTACTATGAGTAATGTTATTTAGCCCCCGTTTGACACCCATTAATTTCTCATTTTCATTTTTCATTTCAACCTCACATTCTTCTAATAAAATAATATTACACACAAATCAAAAACTTTTCATCACTTTTCTACCATACATTGTTACATCAATCACTATTCCAAAAATTCTTTTCTACTCAAAACGGGTTTCAAACAGGGGCTTAGTTTTATTGGAATTACAATCATAGTCTAGGTAACGTTAATGTGACATTACGTGATATGTGTAATTAAATAATTCGGAGAGTCTCTCACCATGTACTCACTTAATCGGTCTTTTTGCAGAAGCTATTTTAACTTTCAGCTCCATCTGCCTAGAAACTTCCACGATCTCCACTCATGGGGTTGTTACCTCGACTAGTCTAGATGGATGATCTACACACCCACTGCCCTCTTCGTCTTTGTGGTTTTGACAATGGCCAAGTTTAAATGCACCTTTTGGACACATTTTCTTTTAATACGCTGTGAAAGCATAAGATTAGGAGATGAATAAACGTAAAAATTACACTTATTAGTAATGGTAACTAAATCATTTTTTTTAGTTAGTTAATTGATAGTGGAATCAACAAAATCACCTCGCTCACGAGAAGCACACTCGGAGAATGGCAAAGAATCGTTCAAAGACAATCTTAACTTCCGACTAGAAGGTCCTTCATTTATACTATTTAGTCTAACTGAAGTTACAATCACAGTTTAGGTGGTGGTAACGTGGCATTAAATTTTAATGCTATCTAAACTGGAATCGTAACCTCATTGAGGCTACGTAATATTACTTTTCTACTATTTTACAATTCCCCCCTCAATAAGATACAAACGTCGTAGAGAACTTGATATAAATTGTTAAGCCACATTATTTTGGAAGATGTATTATGTAATAGTAGATTGATGGAAAATCTGTGGTTGAAAAAAAGGAAAAATTATTGATAAGATGAAAAATATTATTTCATTGAAGAATGTACCGTTGAAAATGAGTAGAAGAATGAAAATGAAAATTTTAATATGTGCAAACAAGGACTAAAATAACTTTGTTTCATATTTTCTGAATCTTATTCTCCGTTTCAAATTGTTGAAAAGTAGTTTTAAGCACAACTAAAGAGGCAAAGTTGGATGAAATTATTACCCATATTTTTAACATTGAAGATATAATCCTTACAAAATCTCTAACATATTCACTAATCAGAAATTATTAAAATCTGGCAAAGAAGAGGGATGAGTCCTTATGATAATTGCAATTATTGTTTTCCTTTCGTTTTGATACAAGGGAATAATGTCAGAATGAGATTATGCTAACACTTCTATCTATTGGTTAGCTACATTATGTTGTAGAGATATTCAATGTTTTGTCAGGTTTTCTGTGTGATATCATGAAATGGAGTTCCCGGTTCTGATGTAGAGATACCTTCTTGAGAAAACACTCCTTCAGGGTGATAAAAAGTGCTGATTGTTGGACTTTGTGGAAAGTCGTACATATCTACTGGAGAAACTGCAATTGATGCAGCTGTTCTGTCCCCTTCATCTGTTCCACCATGTTTTTTGGAACCTTCGGATGACTTATTGTTTTCCTCGTCAAAGATTTTTGCTAGTAAAGAAAGCTTTTGTGTGATGGAAGTGTCTGAGGCTAAGATGAACCTGTTCTCGTAAAAGAAGATGGACAAGTATGTGATGAGAGCAAATGATGATGATACACCAGCAGTAAGGAAAAGGCCCTTGAAGCTATCAAGAGTGAGACTGCTGGAGGTAATCAAAGTTCCATCTTTCCCGGGACAACCTTCTTCCTCATCAAACCATTCTCTTGATATTCTCACCATTTTCTCTCCCTCTGTCACATTCAAAATTGCTCTTGAAAACTCAGGGACTAGGGGAGAACCCTTTGGGAATGCCTGAGAATTTCCAGGGCAAAATAGATTATAGCGCCAATCTAATGAAATATATACTGAGAAAGCTATATTGCGAGAATAAGAAAATGTACATTTCAAAAATCAGAAACCATATGGTGTCAAATTGCAAGAAAAGTGAAGATTCAGAAACTTGGAGGAATTTGAGAATAGGGACTTACAAATCCAAAGCCAGCGGCTTTGTAGGTTGGACCAACCATGGCATACTTGAGGCAATGCTTAGCAAGGAAAGGCCTAATATAAGGAAGTTCATCAACAATTGCAGCAACTCCACCATTTCTGCTACCTCTGGAAAGGGCTTCGTCATACTCCTCGTAAGTGCTATAATTTCTAAATTTGGAGCTATCAAACTTCATGTCCATAAGGAGTCCAGGAATAAAGGAACCACTTTGGTAGCCAACGTATTCTCCATTTTTTATCAGATCGTAGATATCAGTTATAGCAGGTTGAAGCTGTTGTACAGTTAACATGGATGTTAAGTTGGCTGTGTAACTTGATGTCAGTACAAGAACCACGAACACCCATACAATAACCACAAATCTTGATAAGTTGCTTACTACTTTCTCCTCTGTCATAAATACATTTGATGCAGAGGATATTTAGTTTCTGCTGCGATGGATAAAAGATTTTCGATAGACATAATATCGTTAATTGAAGTGGATTAAGGACTTACTGTGGGCGAAAACAAGTGTTGAGAAGGAGAACCAGAAGATCATTCCAATTTGTTGGGAAGGTGGACCTCTAAATTCTTTGTTCACACGATGCTCGAGAACCCAAACCACGAATCCAGTGAAGATGAAAAATCCTCCAATTGTTAACCAGAGGTCCTTTGTAAGAGGTTTCATGAAAATCCAGGTATTCTTCCTCTCATCATTCTTGATTGGTACAACTGTTGACACACCAGATTCTGTGAAAGGTAAGGTGAAATCGACGAACCTGGATCTGTTGGCTACAATGGTCACGTCTCCAACAACTGCATCATATTCCTGTCATTAACAGGAATGTGATCAATAGATACAGATGGTATACATACACCGATACACAGCATTAAAAAAAAAATAAAAAATCTCGATTCTTAGCTTCCGCATTACCTCGAGAAAGATCTGGTAAACAAGATCATTGTAAGTTCCAGCACTATGACCATCATGGGTTGCGAAAGGAATAAATTCGTATGGGACAAGGTATGGCAATGAATTTATCACTTCTTTGAACACATCTATGCAGAAACCAGTTGCAATAACTTCATTTCTTTCAGGGTCCTTTTCCACTTTTACAAATTCACTGAACCCTCTTTTGACAGGAATTCCGATTCTCAACTTCTTCCCACCAGTTGGCATTTGCCACCCTTTCGGAATATCTCCAGTCTCACCTGGCCAAACTATGGCTGTAAGATTATCCTTGTCAGTCGAATACACAGCTTTACCATGTGGTTTCATTGTCTTTGAAATGCCACGTTGTTCAGTCCAGTATCCAATTCGCCTATCTCCTTTACCAATTACATTCACAATCTCATATGCAGATGGCTGTAGTTGTCCATCAGTGATGTGGAAATCGCCGCTTAAACCTCTGAATCTAAAATTCCTAACTGATTCAACAAGTGTTGGTCCCATATTTGAAGTTCCTATTGTATCCAGGTCTGTCAAGTTCTCTCTAGTCACGGGTTTTTTAAACCGCGGGACAACTGTACCAACTTTGTCCACAGCTGTTGCCAATGCCATAACCGTGTCATATGCCCACAGCCCATAAACATTGAGACAAAGTCTATCCATGTCTGGATTCTCATCCTGGAATCTCTTTCTCCATCTTCTAGTGAAGTAGTCGAGTTCATTAGATTTCGGGATATGAGCCTTCACCCCTATTACGCCTTGCATTGCATCAATAACCATTGAATCCACAGAATCCAGGAGACTCGTCAGTGCATCAGCAATGATCCAGGCATATCCCTTGGTCATCATTTCTGCTTCATTTGCCCTCAGAAAAAAGCGTGAAGCAAGACACGGTAGCATGTGCACAACAAAAACCCGAGTCTGCATAGTCTTTAACTTGTAAAGTTCTTGAAGTATTTGATCATTTGTAGCTGAAGGAGATACAATACTTTGATAGGGGACAAAAGCATCAATTTTTAGCATGGCATCAGTCAAGAAAGGTACTATTCCACTACCGTAATTGTTATCCTGGTATATGAATACTACTTCCCTCCACCCAAAGGCTTTAACAATTCCAGCAATGGCTTTAGCCTGGGAGGATGAACACTGTGCTGATCTGATGAAGTAAGGGGATTCTTTGGGAGACAGAGAAGGAGTTGAAGATGGAGAAATTATTGGAACTTTCACTTTGTTTCCTAGATCGATTACAAAGTCTGCTTGTGTCGATCTTTGAGGCCCCAGTATCGCCTGTACTTGGACGTTTTTCAGCAGGTCTATGGCTGCAATAAATGCCAAACAATTAAACCTTGGATTTGTTAATCAATCAATGCAAATTGGAGTCAAGTTTTGAATATGGAAGATGAAAAGAACAGACAATGAACTTGCCTGCAGATGCTGCATCAACATCATCACTCTTGGAATTCCTCAGGTGAGTGACAATTCTTGTGCTGTAATTGTGATTGGCATAGAAATCTTCAATTGCCATCGACATGCAAGTCCGGCTTATTTTTCCAACAGGTGTGTCCAAATCGAGAATTATCCCAACATCAACCTTTACAGCAGTTGCATTCTCGCCATCCAATGGTGCAATGTAATAGCTTATGATGAAAAGGAACACATAAAGCCCAAAGAATATTGGATTCTGCATAGAAGAAGCTCTATGATTATCCCGACCAATAAATTTCTACCTCTTATTGCACCGCATGCAAGAAGGAAGTTTGAGC
>CAIGRO010032849.1:0-20648 GCA_903798355.1 Fraxinus baroniana | reverse complement strand
TCTCGAAATCACCAAAAAAAATTTCCCATGAAAATTTGCTCTGATACCATGTTAAACAGTTCAAAGAAAAGAAAGAGAGAAAAGGAAGGCTAGGGTTTCATTAGTTGTGCATAATGAAAAGTTAATACAAAACCTAAATATAAGAGACTGTATATAGTCTAAAATAAAGAAAATCAAAAAGACTATTCTACCCTTAATAAACAATAAAATAAAATAATGCTATATTTCTTAACAATATTGACTAGATCCAATTCTCTCATTCGGCGACGACGATCGAGGGGAAGAAGAGAGAGAGGACGGCTACAACGGTGAGGAGGAGAGAGAATGAGAGGATAGAGAGAGAATGAGGATATGATAAATGATTAAATTTTTAAGGTTTGGATAATTATAATTTAAATAAAGATGAATTAATGTCTGATTTTTATATAAATAAAATTTATATCTGAAATTTGAAATTAAATATTTAAAGTTCTTGTTTTATGTAATTTCCACTAAATAAAACATACCTTTGGGGAAGTGGGAATTACATCCACATAGACTTTTCAACCTCACAATTTAGAAATAAGATTTGTATGTTTTTTATTCAAAAATCAGATAATAATTCAAATATTTAATTAATAATTATATTATAAAATTAAATTCATACACATATCTACCTACCCAACCCAACCACCCACCCAAATGGCCAAAACCCTATATATATATATCCCAACCAACCAACCAACAGAAAATATCATCGGACCACCACAACGATGATGACGAGCGACAATGTCATGGCTGCAGCGAGTTGTGAGCGGAGATGTCATTGTTGCTGCGCGCCATAAACCCCACTGGATCGGCAACAAAGTCTCTCTTCATCCCACAACGTTGCTGGAGTGAGTGGCGATGTCACTGTTGCTGTGCATCGTGAGCCCCTACCGAATTCACATCGACATCTCTATTTACCCCACTACGCTTTCGTTTGACGACGATTCCCATCCGCGCGACGTTCACCCTGATAGCGCTCGAAAATATTCAACCTGATGCGCTTGACGACATTTTCATCCCGTGCGGCTTTCATCTTCATCGAGCAGTGTTCTGGTGCGACGTTTTGGATCTGATTTGTTGGCGTTGTGGTGCTGACGATTTTGAATCTGATTTGGTTTTCATCCTCGTCGATCGGCATTCAAATTCAGGTGCAACATTACGGTGGTGGTGTACGATGTAGTGCAGTGTGCGGTGGTGTTGTGTAGTGGTG
The DNA here is from genome assembly GCA_903798355.1 of Fraxinus baroniana. Taxonomy (NCBI): domain Eukaryota; kingdom Viridiplantae; phylum Streptophyta; class Magnoliopsida; order Lamiales; family Oleaceae; genus Fraxinus; species Fraxinus baroniana. The sequence continues at coordinate 19,411 of CAIGRO010032849.1, read as the reverse complement.
GTTGGGTTCGGTAGTGCTTTGTGCAGTGGTTGGGTGTGGTGGTGATGCGTTGGGTGCGGTGGTTAGGTTCGATGGTGCTGTGTTTGGTGGTTGGGATGCGGCGTGCTGTGGTTGGGTGCGGCGGTGGTGACCAGTGGTTGGATATGGTGCTACGGTGGTTCGGTATGGTGATAGTGCGGCTGATAATTTTAAATCTAATTTTTTGGTTGTGGTTGCGGCGGCAACTGATAACGTTGGTTGTGGTGCTGGTGAGTTGGTGGTGGTGGTCGGAGGTGATGGTAAGAAGTTGGTGGCGATGAGTCTGTCGAGGTGGTGGTGGATCGGCGTGATGATGTAATTAATATCACCAATCAATATGACTTATTTGGCATCTGTTTGGTACACATTAAAATTTTCATTTTCATTTTCAACAACACATTCTTCAATAAAATAATATTTTCTATCACATCGATAATTTTTCTTTCTTTTTCAATCACACATTTTTCATTAATCTACTATTCTATAATACATTCTTCCAAAATAATGTGGATCAAGCACACCCTTGGTATGTAAAATTAAGGTCACGTTTGGTACGGATTAAAATCGGATTTTAATTAAGTCAAAATCAAACAATCAACATTATCCACATCTTTTATGGGTTCCACAACTTTTTAACCACACATTTCAAAAATTTCTATCAGAATCTACTAAAAATCTAATTATAATCCCCACCAAACACCCTCTTAATACTGCTCTGGGAGAAGTTGAATCCGTGTTGATGCCCATTATNATCCACATCTTTTATGGGTTCCACAACTTTTTAACCACACATTTCAAAAATTTCTATCAGAATCTACTAAAAATCACAAACACCCGCTGAATAGCAAGAGATGATCGATCACCCAAGAAAAATAAGGAAAAAATTAATAGTATCTTTGAACATTTTAAATATAGGACCCACATTTTCAAATTGCTGCGCTGTCCTAAGTCTAGGCGCTAAAATATGTAAACGATCGGTGCAATATTTGTCTTCTCCTCCTCTGTTTCACCAAACGAAAATTTCGCACCATCAAAGATTCTGACTTCTCTAGTTCATCCTCAACAATATCTAGGGTTTCCTCCGTTAAACCTCTCTCTCGGGGGAACAAACTTATATGTATATATGCTTTCAGACTTCAATGATTTCCTCTGAATTTTCCGTGATGTAAAAAAGCCTTTTTTTTTTTTTTTTTTTTTTTTTTGGGAAAAAAAAAAAGGATGGACGTAGAAATGGAGGATTTCATTGAAAAATGTTTTGAGGAGCCTTTGGAAATTGATAAGACGTACGAGTTTGATGCCTTTTCGTTTTTCGATTTTACGAGGCCGGAATCTGATTCTGAGATTGAAGAGGCTGAGCGCTGGTTTGAAATTTCTGGAGATTATCCCCCCTCTCGTAAGCTTTTCAATCATTTTAAATATTTCCGTGATTTTTTTTTCAACGCGTGTTCTTATTTGAATTGCATTGTTATTCTTAGGCTTGTATTGAATAAACATCATTGTTAGGATTTCTAAAATTTGTTTCTCTTGATTTTTAGAGAAGATAATTTTTTTTGTTTGTCCACTTCAGTTATAAAGGGCTAATTTTCAACCTAGCAAGAAATTTGAATATGATTAAGAAAAAAAAAAAAAAATTTTTTCTTAAACATTTCATCAGGTTCATGTTCATTGCTTTTCTCGTTTAACCATAATCATGACAAGAGTATCCGTTTATCTATTTATTATGAAGGGGAAGGGTGATGGGGTTGGCTTAAGGTAAAGCATAAGTCATAAGTGCTCGTTGCTAATTCGTACATTTTGGTCCTGTTTTCCTTTGAACCATTAGCTTTCATCGTGAAGTTGAACTTGGGAAAGGTGTTTTCAGTGGACGTTGTGCACAACTCTTCGAACTCAAAAGATAGCAAAAAGGCGAAGCCAATGAGCAATAGTTCAGATGTTGATGGTCGACATGGTGCCTGTTCATCCAAAAAGAAAACTAAAGGTACGGTAGGATCAATGCGACTTCTCTCATATCTTGATGAAATTTTATTTTGATAATGTTGAATTTATGATAGATTTATTTGTTAGTTGAAATGTTAATAGTGTAAAACAGATATACTAGTACAGTGCAACTTTTTTAAGTATATCTGTTTTACTAACTTTTTGTTTTTTAATGACTTAATAATAACTTATAAAGCCAAGATAGATTTCTCTTGAATTTTTTGGGATTTTCTATTCTCCTCTGATATTTGGTTCTCAGCAGGAGCAAGTGGGCACACATTTCAGGATAGCGCAAAAACGAAAACCAAATCAGCTACTAAATTATGTCAATCAAGGAGTTCAACCCTAATGAGACCTACAGCTAGTCATTTGGCAAAACAAAATAAATTAGAAGATACATGTTCGAGCTGTGTCTGTACACGGTACTTTCAATTTGAGTTCCAGTTGGATAGGAATTATAGGAAAGTTATTGCTGGATTGGCCTTATTTTACAACTATACTTGAATCACTTGAAACTGGATGTTGAAGGCCAATACAATTCTACTTTGTTTCTGCAAACGTTTTTCTTCACACTCTTTTTTTACTTCTATTCCATATTTATAATTTAGTTTTCCTTGATTGCTAGGTTCCAAAAAAACACCATCAAGGTTGAGGAAAAAATTACGCAGAGTCCTCTCAGATTTGATAATCTTGCAACCAAGAGACAAAAACTTGAGATTGGTTATTTGCGGAAGGTACATTGGATCAAAGCGTCATATTTGGTTCCCTAGACATATTTTAATGATTTGCCCGGCTTGACTTCTCACATATCATGCGCTAATATTAGAACACTCCCAGAAAGGAAGTGTTAACCATTTTATGTAAAAGTTTAAACTGTTAAAGGGACCACATATATTTCATTTAAATCTTGTTTTCAACACATCCCTCACATGTAGGCTGGAATTTATTTTCCATCAAAGATTTAGACATGCACAATTTCAATATATGGGTGACAACCAGACGTGAACTTAGGTCTTTGCTTTGCTATGAGACCATGTTTATTGTTACATAACAGGTTGCCAGGTATACAATGCTTAGTTTTAAATGTATTCTCAGCTTAAAAGACAAAAAATATAACCCACTTGCTACCGTCAATCATCAACCTTTGTCAGACTCCTAAAATTTGATTTTATGTCAACCAGGTTGCTCATTTGAAGCATCAAATTTCGCTTGTCCATAAGTTAACAAAGAAGGTACACAAACTTTTGTTATAGGTGGAGGTGAATAAGAATTATATACCCTCTCTATAGAAACTAGGAAGCAGACTACATTAAAAAATTGGCCTACTTGTTGTCTTCTGTGCTAATGAAGCTAATTGTTTTCATTGAATAAAAGGTTACAGTGCCTAAAGAACCAGAACTGGAAACGCTGTTACGAGCACAAAGGCGGAGGTACTTTTTTTTTCATCCCAGTAGAAAATCCAAATATGACCGACAGATACAATCAATGTTCTTAACTTTCAGGTCTAAGAATAGTTCTCAGTCAAGTGAACATAAGAAACCAAAAGCATCTGCCTTTAGAGAACATCCATTGAACAGAAAAGTTGGTATTTGCAGTAATTTAACATGCTTTTGGAAATTATGATCTGGTGGTACACAGCATGTGGCTGAACATTTGGCTAACAAGATTCTATGTGCTACCTGTAGATTTTGGAAGCTCCTTTGACACCCCAACCAAAGAAGAAGACGGAGTTTCAAGTAAATAATAACTTGTCTACCACTATCCTTCAATGCTCTTAATAGCATATTCAAATTTACATCAGAAAATTCTCCTTACATAATTCCAAATCTCATTGTTCCTTTTAACAATGTCCATAAGGAGTTTCATTTGAAGACCATGGAGAGGGCAACGCAACATGCATCTGCTAATGTAAGTTCTTGATGTCATTGCTTTTGTATAATATTATTTTCCGTACCAGAATAAGTTGTTCATCCAACTTTTAAATGGTTTATTGGAAGTATTACATAAGTGATATACTAATGTTAGTCTTGAAGTGTCTTACTGATTGGAGCTAGTAGTGAGCACAGGGTATGCAGCAATACACATAAAAATTGGTCTTTTAGAAAAAAAAACTAGTGTTAATTTGCTCCAAATTTGTAGGTATCAAATTTGCATAAAGCTGCTTCGCGTGTACGAAATGGTGGTCTGCACTCAAAGAGGTCCGTGCAGTCGAATACTCCAAACAGTATCATTTTGCATTTTCCCAAACTATCATTTATCAGTCTTTGTTAGTGAATAGGGAATTAGGTGCATGAATGTTGCATCCTCGCTAATTTTAACTTCTCCCCATTACACAACTTTTCTCACTATATACATTACTTTTTTCACACGGTCCATATTTTATATCCAGCGGACTAATATAGGTCATCTAACCTGGTTAACTGTGTTTCAGACCAAACTCTAGGGAGACGTTGAAGCATGAGAAACATGGCACTTCACTTAATTCTAAATCTCAAAAGGTGTGTAATCTATGACTTTGAATGTGTAACATAATTTGTGTTTCTGTTATTGCACCTACTCTATAACCATATTGTGTCTTCAGGTGTTTCCAAACATGCCAGATGATGATTTAGTTCAAGACGTTAAACAGGTAGCGAGGACTTTAATAGTTAATTAAAAAATATATCTAATTATATAATTATTTCATTAATGAATGAATCTCATCATTGAGTTTTTCTGCTTTTGTATCTTAAATCAAAGATTTGTGTCGACTTTCTGCAGGAATTCAAGATTGACTATGATAATAGTCTCTTACAGAAGTTACCATCGGAATTGTTCAATAAGGTACAATTACTTAATTCATGTTTTTAGGAGTTCTATCTCAGTGAACATTGCTTTCGCGTTCCTTAAAACTTTGGCAAACTTTCCTTGTTTCTCAGTTCTAACTCGACAATTTTATTTCACTCCAAATATTCAGCTTTCCCTGCAATCAGATACTGAAACCAATAAAATATCTCAGCTGAAGAATAAGGTGAATTTGATAGCACTGTGGTGGGAAGATTGCTGTTATTGCTAATGACTTGGTTATAATGCTTCGCATGTTTAGTGCAGGAGCTGAAGGAGAATGTCCCCGGTTCTTCCCAACCTGAATTCTGGGTAAGAAACTAAGTTCCAATTTAAAGTTTAAACGACTGTTTAATTTGGACAACATCGAGTATTTCACTTAAAATGCAGAAATGTCATGCTAAGCCAAATCAATGCGGAGGTCAGATTATAGCACCAGAAACTGAAGGATGGTCCAACAACAGGTAGCAGGATTAAAGCTATGAATCTAAAATCAAAATGGGAGTCTTTTGAATTTGATCTTTAGAATAATTTTTATTTTCCAAATTTTGTTTACTTATATACATTTGGGATTTTATTCCTTCCACAGTTCCCAGCTTGTTTTATCCTGCATGTAATAACATCAATATTGTACTGTTACAGACGCTTGGGAATCAGCTGAATATTACGAGCTTTGAAATTTTAGCCAGTCCTATTTTATCGAGCATCAGAGGCTATTGAATTCAGAACCCCCAATGATATTTTTAACTGAAGTGTTGGCAATGTGGAGCTTCTTTGGTATTCAGGTGTCTTATCTTTGGTTCATAACTGGATAAGAAAATCATTTTGGCATCAAAATTTATCCCGGCTGAAGTAATAAAAAGTGCGTTTTTTCTGAATTGTGAAATTGCAGAACTACAATGAACTCAACCTCAGAACAGTTAGCAATGTCCATAGGTTTTTAGGTTTCATATTTTGCATTCATTTTTGTCTTGTTTGAATTATTTATTTGTATATTCAAATGCAACTGATAAACTAGAAATGCAATAGTTGAGTGTGAATTGTTTCATTCATTTCAATTATATATATAAGATTATTGACCTTTGATTTCGCCAAAAGCAAGCTCAGATAAACCAAATCAACACCACAAAGAATAACCAATCTCCAAAACCACAATACCCAAAACCGGTTGCTACAAGGTTCCACAAAAGAGTGAGTTGAATGATTTTTGGCAGCCCAAACTAGCCACTGAGGCTAAGAAAAGAGAAGGAGAAGATAGCACAAAGCAAGAGATAGCACAAAGCAAGAACCTCTCCTCTCTCACAATTATCACGGCTCCAAGAATAAATTCACTAGGGCAAAACAATTAAAGCCGACCCACTTATAAGCCAAGCAAAGTGGTCTTTTAGGTCAAACATTAAGTGGTCCAATAAGTCACAATAAATGGGCCTCCAACCAACAAAACCGTCTAAGGTGTTTGGGTTGGACCATGAGCAACTCTAATTAATTAGGTCACTTCCAATGGCCCACTTATGTTGTCGGAATGGTTCATTCAATGTGGTGTCAACATTTCACTTCAATCATCGGTCGAGACCTATGAAGTCTAATCTAAATTATAAAATCGATTTAACATCATCGGTCGGATTTATTGGGTATCAAAAAACCCAACAATATATCCTTTTTATTCATCTAATAATCCATCAGAAGTTGATACATACATATTCAGACTTTTGACTACACATGAAGGTTTTTTAATCCTCAGACTAACCTATAGTAATCCGCACAATGTTAATTAATATTTTGGATCTTGCTACGTATACATCAAGGATTACATAATGCTACATGTTATTCAATCATTTGTCAATTTAAAAGACATTCAATTTTTTCATTCAATCAATCTCCCCCACAACATATTATGTAACTTTTTATATACAANACATGTCTTATTTTCAGTGTGCGCAGAAAGGGGCGCTTCTGTCAAACATATTTTATATTTACTAATTGATGTAAATTCTCCCTTGTGGTTTATTCCTTGTGGGGAAATCAAGTACCCCACAATATGGGGGCTTCTTTTTCGCTTCATTTTAGTTGGAGATGTAAGGATAGAAATAATGTTACTTGTGCATAATGAGTTAGTTTATAAACAGATGAGATATGTCAAAGAGGAATGAAGAAGCTTTTTTTTTTTTTTTGGTTGAAAAAATTCTGATATAATCACGTAGAATAGCCGGTAAAGATTGAATCATCTTTCCCTTTCATCTAGAGGCAATTTGCATTGATGAGATTATTTGCCTTTCAAAGAAAAATAATTATAGAAAAAAAAAATGGAGTTTTAATTTCCAGTAATGCTTTTAAAACATTATAAATAATATAAACGGCAACATAAAATTAGGATAATCCAGTGCTTATAGCGAATAAAAATATTCTATAAACCCTCAAAAAAAAATCTAAAAGAATTAAGAAAATGTAATTTCAATGTTCCAGGTCTTCATCAATTTGAAAATGCTCACATTGCTATTCATAATAAAATATTGCAATTGCATGCCTATGCTCTTTGATCCTCGACAAAATAACATGAATTTAGATCCATTTGCTGCTTGTAGCGGTGTAAACATATTTTTCTATTGCAATTCTATTTGAAGATAAATTATTATTATTATTATTATTATTATTAAATTTTGAGCTAATATAGAATACTATTTGTTTAGATCAATTAAAATTGATCTCTACGTTTAAAAACGAAACTAGAACAAACACCCTCGACAGGAAATAATCAATAGGGACATTGAATCGAACTAGGCAAACTCTTCAAATATAACATCATAGACCAATAATTTTACAAAGTGAGGTATGAAACGATTTCTATTAAAAAAATTGGATAGTTACATTTCCGTTTAGTGCAAAATGTTGTGCTATTTATGTACACCAAAAATCTTACCTAGATTTGTCCAGACTAGTCTGGATAAATGCTTTAGGCATCCAATTCCACGATAATGTATATTGCAAGAATAATTCAGTGACTAACAGTTCTCTGATTCTAACTAGAGCTTGTTAAGCATGAACTTCAACCCTGGATTGTTCAACAGTCGATTTATGCCTTCCATGGAAATACGTGGCAAATGAGAGCAAGAATTTTCACATATAGTAGGAAGGAGACCAAGTGTTACAAGAATCTGTCACGTGCTTCAATCATAGAGACTTTCTCCTGCAAAATAACGAAAGTTTTTTAAGGAATAATAAAAAATCCTTGTTTCTTTTATCTTTAATATGTACATGCTTGAATATTCTACTTATTTGCAACTACATTGAAATATTCGGAGTAAGACTTGACCACCTCCCTGATCTAAAAAGAGAAGGCGGGGGGTGGAGACACAATGTACCAAAGTTTTCGGTTTTCTGCTAGTTTCTGTTGCGTTCCTTTTGTTTCCGTTGAAGAAAAAGCATAGAAAAGTGGACTTTGGCATTTAAAAGAAAAACAAAGAAACTGGGAAATCAAAGTTGAACAACTTCTTCACAGCATCCGCATAACAGAAGTTCAGGACAGATAAAAAGAAATTCTGTTTTCAATTTTGCAGCCCGTCATTGAGAAATACTCTCTCAAATCCAGCAGCCTGCACAAGTCTGCACCTCCATTGGAGTAAAAGCAAACTTTGCCGCACTAGTTTATTAAATTAAAAGTTGCATCTTTCATTGGGAAGCCATTGCTGCAGAAAGAACTTACATGCATGTTTGTTGCTTAGTATTGGACATGACCTGATAGTGTAATAAACAAGTTCTAGTTTCTTATTAGTAGTGTCTAGTGCTACCCAATCCTCTCTACTAAACATGTTATAAGTGTGTTGGCCAAGTCATTTCGAGTATTCTTTATGTAGTCCCATGCGTGCTCCAACTGTGTGCATATGTGTGTGTACTATTCCAAATGACATATCACCTCATTATTAGTGCCACTCTCTGATGGAAACCAATGCATAAGAACTCCCAGGTGCATCAGAGCTGGTATCAATTTAAATACAACAGGAGTAGTCACCTGTGTATCATCATTAAAATTATTAAATTAATAAATGTAGGCATGGGGAGTTTCTTTGGCAATCAGAGGATAAAAGAAACTCACAAGACTCAGAGCTGTTGTTCCAAGAAGAAGAAGATACATCTTTCCCTGCACTTTTGACACAATGTCAGTAGGAAAAAAAAAAAGGTTTCTAAAAGGTAGTACAGTAAGGGAAAACAAATTTAAGGCAATTGAGCAGCTGGTAATGCATAGAAAACGAGCAATTAGAAAACAGAATATTTACTAAAGAAAAACAATCATGCATAGAACACCAGAAAATTGCATTCAGTTCCAATGGATCCTTACTTTCCATAACTCCCACTGACTGGTGGATTTGAAATCCGTTTTAATTTCTTTGAATTGCATTACTTTTTACCAAAACTGCATCACGATGCACATCCTCTTTACTTATTATTATTATTACCTTTGATAAATTGGTTATGAATTGAGAATTGGACAAACTTAACCTAACCCTTACAGCAAGCATCAAGTTTACTATTTCCAACCCAACATTCATCGAAATTGGTTAAATGAGCTCTGGATTGTATATATAGTTTAGTACCGCATGGAAGTAAATTGTTTCGGCTACACAATTTGAAAATAAACAGAAAGATTAAGCAGTTATGGAGTGGACAAGTATATTTATTTAAACTGTCTTCAACACACAGACCCAACCCATCCCGTGCAAGTCAAATTCATTCTTTCATCAAAGATGAAAGTCATGACACATGCACAATTTTCTTAAATAAGTGATGGCAAGACTTGTATATTAGACATTTGTCTGTTTTAATATCATGTTGAACCATTTTGTTTAAAGTCTCATCTATTAAAGAGTTGACAACTTAAGGCTAGCTCAAGTGGTAAGAGCGAAGCCTTAGGCTGATGACCTGAGTTCGAGCCTCCTTTTCTGGAAAAGGAGGGGAGGATAGTGAATCCATTATCCTCTTTTAAAAAAAAGAAAAAAATAAAAGACTTGACAACTTTATTTGTTTAATTTATCTACTTCAACATATATTTAACAATTTTTCAGAAGCAGATCAATGAAGACCATCACTTGCAAACTACGAACTAAACATAACCTTAATCAAATAATATCATGTACAGTATAAGATACCAAGATTTAACAGTATAAGATACCAAGATTTGGCTATGTTCATGAACATGAAAATATTGTCTGACTGAAAAATGTTTCTCATTAAGTAGTGTAATAATTTTTGTTCATTGGAAGAAAAGGCTAAATTAGAGCAAAATGTATATTTTATGATCAGGAAAAATTACCTCAACAAGATGTAAATTTGAGGCACGACTTAAGAGAACAAATGCAAATTCTCCAATTTGTGCCAGTAACACTCCAACCTGTCATATTTGGAGACTTGTAAATCATAGTCAGCTACATTTTTTTAGTAATAAAAATATTTAAGAAACAGACTTACAATAACTGATGTCCTAAGATTGTAACCAAAGGTCTTTGTGATCGTAGCAGCAACTGCTGTCTTAACAACTATAACCAGAATAACAGAGGCAAGCAATATATCCACATGCGTCCAGAGGAACTGAATGTGTATAAGCATTCCAATACTAGAAAGGAAGAGAGCGGCAAAGAGGTTACGAATTGGTTCCACCTACAAGATGCAATGTATTTGAGAACTGGTTGCTTCACCATAAACTGTGTGACAGTTATAGGGCAGTGAAAAGGCTAGAATATGCAGAGTAAGTGCATCCTTCTTTTTTCTTTTTTTTTTTCCCTACTGAAACAGTTAATCAAACTATCACATGCCTGTGTCTGGTAAGATTTGGAGTTTCAATGCCAAATAAGGTAAAGAGGAAACACGGCTGTTTTACAGCAAACGTTGAGGCTTTCACCTTTATACAACTGGATGTCAAGCACCCGCATAATTAGCTTTATGGACATGTTCAAATCTGTCAACTTCAGTCGTTGAATGAAATAACATAAGAGCTAAGACCCTCTTATCATTAGTTTTTTATTCATTTCACATGATTATCCCAGTTTTTCCACCAACTAGTGTAAAAGCCTAATTACATGAAAACAGCAGGAGCAATGAAATGTGTACAATATCCAAGCATTTATTTGAATGCGAAGTGGTGTTACAAGTTTATGACAAAAGAAGCCTCCAAGGCTATAGACAAAGAATTCAGCATATTGACCTGTTCATCAAAGTCTTGAGTGGTTGCATGAACTTCTAAAGAACATGAACGGAGTTTTTTTTTTCCTGAGAACCCCATTCATCTCTGTATAAATTATTCAAGAAAAAAAGCATATTCAAGAACATACCTGATCTAAGGTATGCTGTGCAAAGTCAGTGGTGGATATCATAACTCCAGCAACAAACGAACCCAATTCAAGACTAAGTCCCAGTTTATCACTGCACTGAAATTAAAAGCAGACGAGTACTGAGAAATACCAGTTTTTCATGTAGAAAGCAATGTACAAAATTCTAGATAAGTTGATGCCAGGAGAAAAGAAAAAAAGGCCAAATGCTCACATACCATATGCTTCACTTAATGAATTTCTCAAGGAATTTTGGATATGGTGTGCATAATTAATCAATACAGATTAAAATTCAGAAGCCAGTAATTCAAAATTCTTTGCATTCAAGAGCATTGACTGTTTCAATTCAGCGAAAGGGCGTTAATAAATTGACATGAAAAGTAACTCGGAGAACCATGGCTATACTTTGCTCTATAAGTTCCATAACATTGCAAAAAAGTCAAAGCGATTCGTCTAAGCATTTATTTAATTTTTTATGAGAACACCATCTCTTGAACCAATGGTGCTAACTTCACTCGAAAAAACAACCTTCATACTTTCATGGGTACTGGAGTCCCATATTAAGGTATGCAACAATACTTCATATGATCTAGTTTTTTCTTTAGAAACTGATTCACGAGTTTAAATGTGCACATTTTCAGAAAGCAAATGCAATCTCAGCTCTGTGACATTATTCATTATATTGAACCATTAATTTAAAAGCTTAAGCTGTTAGAGATAGTCACGTGTATATCATTTAAATCTTATCTTCAACACACTCTCTCGTGTAGGTGGCGTTCATTTTCTCCCATCAAACCCTAAGATGTGTACAATTACATTAAAATGTGTGTGCAGTGAAACTTGAACCCCCAGGACCGTTTACCATGTTGAACTATTAGATTTAAAAGTTTAAGCAATTAAAGAGGCCACATGCATATCATTTCTGTCCTACCTTCAACCAACTATAGACACCCCCAGAAAAGCAATCATCTTTGTGATGACCAAATTCCTCCCCAGTTGATTTATAAATTAAGCCCTTGTTTGATCCCATTTTTTCCAAAATACATTTTTCTCTCTTCTTTTCAACCACATTCTTTGATAAAATAATATTACATGCAAACCTAAAATTTTTCCTTATTTTTTAACCACACATTATCCATCAATCTACTATTCCAAAATGTATTCCACACCAAAAATGGGGCTCAAACAGGCCCTAAATTACAGTCTGTGTTTAGCTTCTTCTCTTTGAATCATTATGTTCTTATCAACAATTTATATTTGCCTCTCCACATTAATTATTACTTGTAATGCAAATCATAAAACAACAAACAACAATATACATCACCATGGGCACATTTTAAATGTACTAATTTACCTAATTAAACAGAATATGCAGCACTTACCCAAGCTGACAACAAGCAGAAGGCCACTACAGCTAGCTGATATAGTTCGTTTGTCTGAAAGATTATGCAAACAAATTTCACAAGTCAGATTCAGGAACATAGATAAGAATCGGGAATTCCAAGCTATTCAGAAACCAAAATGTATTAAGAACGCGTGTAGAGGGAAAGAACTTGTTCACTATCTATTTTCTCCACAATTCTAGCAGGTAAGATACCTGAATTCCATTTTGGAACCAGTCCTACTTCATATCAATTATATCTTTTTTGGAAAAACAAATACTATACATCGTAAGCTGATATTACTTAAATGGAAAAGGGATGTCCATGAAAATGATTTTATCTATTCCGAAATTAGATACCAACTTTTCTTCCTAGCATATACATAGCAAAACTAGGACCATAGGCCTCACATTTTGGTAGATTCTGGCTACAAGTTTAGGGGCATTGATTATGCAAATTCTATCTAGAATAAAAATGACTAGAGAATTATAGAAATCAAATGTCCGCATGCATGAATATGTTTTTGACTGCAGTGGTCTTGTGCATTTTAAACCATGATATATTTATCTGAAAATAAAGAAGTGTAACAGAAAACTTAAAATGTTTAAAAACACCCACTTGTGAAGAAAGTTGTGTCATTAACTTCAAAAACCGAGGAACAAAAGACCAAATCAATACAGCTGCACCGGCAAGATATATGGACAAGGTGAGCAGCCTGTCAATAACCAAAAACAGGTCAATAATATAACAACATTGATAAGAAAGGTAACAAGGTATGTATTACATGGGCTTACAATTTTCCCATGGAAACCATTCCTTGCAAAATGCCACTGTTACCACCCAGAATGGGGAGCAAAGCAAATAACAAGCCAACGGCACAATCCTGGAAGGTTATTCAGACAGAAAAAGAAAAAGAAAAAAGAAAGAGGATCTCAGTCAAATGGATGTACAAAGAAAAAAGAGATTGATATATTTAGCTAGCTAACTAACAAAGAGTGTTAAAGCTTACCTGAAAAATAAGGGTTCCAATTGTCACTTGCCCGTGAAGAGCATCACTATTGTTCCGCTCAACCAGAAACTTAACTACCTGTTGAAATAATATAGAGGGCTTTTTAAATTAGACCAAGAAAATCAAGAAGGAATTGAATAAGTAGTTTGGTTCACAGTGTTTGTGATTCACTAATAAATCCTTATGGGAAGGAAACTAAATGAGATTTACCACTGCAGTTGATGACATTGAGAGAAAACAACCAACAAATATCCCTTCCGACAACTTTGCTCCACATAACTGTAGCAGTGGCATCATGTAAAATTAGCATTGAATACCATAAATTCAAGTGTCCTAGCAAAAAAAAAAAAAGGATATGTGAACTATACCACTGCAATTATGCCACACAAGAACATTAAAATCACTATTTGAAGCAGCCCGCCAAGAACAGCAACAGGACCCACAACTTTGAGCTGCATCGGTTACATGTTAAGACATTCTAGACTAGCAAATACAAGAAAATAACACTCTGATAACCAAGACGAGAAACTTTAAAAAATTATAGATGATAGCTTAAGAGAAAATGAGATACCTTTGATAGAGAAAACTCAAGTCCTAAAGCAAATAGAAGAAAGACAACACCAAACTGTGCAACGGTTTCAACCTGTGATATGAAGGGAGGGAGAAAATAAATAAAGAGAGAAAAGAAAAGAAAATTTAATTAACATAATTTTTATGTTAAACCCATCAATATAAATTTAAGACAAAAAATGTAAATTAGGACACGGACATCAAGTAGCGATAAGCCTTTAAATTAAGCAGAAGAAGATAGAAAGACACAAAAGCTCTGATAATAACGTAGGTAAAGAAATCTGAAATTATCAGAGCTTTTAGCAACAAAGAATAACCGAGAAGGATTAGACTATGAGCCTTGAGACAAGGCAAACCATGCCTGGTACACAAGAATGTACTATAAATTCAAACTCATTCAGGAAAAAAAAGGAAGGAAACATCTGAGTAGCAACAACGTATTAGTATCAGCTTTTTTAGTATAAATCCACCTAATATTAGACATAGTAGAGACTGTAAAATTTTAGTTATCCAGAAAATTTATTTTGCTGAAGAGACAACCCCAAAAGTATTAGAAGGAAGATATTTTTAAAATTTATTACATTTCACATATGACAATTGCTTTGTGCGTCCGAATTGTTCTGTTGCTCTTATTGAGCAGTAAAACATAAGCAGGAACTTAGAGCATTGATTTAGTTTTATTTCACATCCAAAGTAGCTACAAGAAGCAGTATCCTCCATTCTAAAATAAAAAAATGATTCATATTCGGAAGGCCTTATCTTGGACCAGACAAGACAACATACCTGCACCATTTCACTGATGAATTTCAAACCACCTGGTCCGATAATCGATCCTGCTAGAAGATAGCCAACAATGACCTGACAGATAATGAGTAGGGAACCATCATTTCCACAGTTCAGATCATAAAATTCATGATTCTAAATGCAACCACAAAGGTAAGAATAAGGAGCCAACACAGATGACAAGATCATGAAACAAGCAGCAAAAGCACAGACCGGTTGTCCCAAACAGGAAGAGATAATTCCGCCAATGGCAGCAGAGACTATAACAACCACCAAGTCTGAAATTAGCCTACACAATACAACGTAATGTCAAGTTGAAAAATTACAATATCAAAGCCATATTACAACATAAACCTCTACATCATCAGCTTTTGCCTTTTGTCAGAAAGACATGCAAGATCCTACAACCCAGACATAACATAACAAGAATAACCTTAAATCTACTTGAAGAACTGGGTATTTTGATTTCTTATTTGACATCACAAAAACGTTATCCTGCATTTAAGAAAACTTCGTCAGGAGGTGGTAAGTGTAGATGGAGCAAAGACAAAAAATATCTGAGCCATGGTTTCCAAAATCAAAACTAAGTATGAATCACCTTCTGGTCTATCAGAGTTGTCGTGTCATCGGAATCTTCGTTCTCAAGGGAGAAAACATCTTGAAACTGGAAGGATCTGGTGCCACTGTCAAAAATTCAGAAGGAAAAATAGCAAACTTCAGTCAATTCCCTCAATATTTTCATTCTTTTTATATGGAGAAAGTCATGAACAATCCCTCACTTGGCCTCTTGAGTTTCATTCTTCTTTATCTTTTCATGGGTGATTTTAGCCACAGTCTCTAGAACAGCCTGTCAAGCATGATAGAATCTTATTTTAGCACAAAATACAAGCTAGATGAATCTCACTAATTTTAAAATCACAATAAGAAATTAAACTACTCCAAAATCAATTTAACTATACATCATCACATTCAACCATCCAAGCATGATAGAATCTTATTTTAGCACAAAACACAAACTAGATGAATCTCACTAATTTTAAAATCACACTAAGAGCTCGTTTGGTTTAGATTTTTTGGAGGAAGAATTGATTTTGAATAATGATATGATGGGAAATGTGTGTTTAAAAAAGAAGAAAAAATTATTGATGTGATGTAAAATATTATTTTATTGAAAAATGTGTGGTTGAAAAATGAGAATTGATTTACTGTAGAATTGGAGAATCCTAATCAAANCAGATCGACTCACCCGACACTCAAATCCGAGTAGATCAAACTTTTACCTAGTTTTATCTATACATAAATTTAGTAAAAATGAACTTACATATGGAATAAAATTCAAAATTTCCAGTGGAATTCGGTAGCCTGCCAATTTCTGAACATTGGTCTTAGTATTTTTCTAAGGGTGTGTTTCATAGGGAGGGAATTCCATGGAAAATGGAATCCCACTTTTCTTGTGTTTTATATGTTTTTTTTTTTATCTAGGCAAATGATTTTCCAACTTTTCCTTACACACTCACATTTTCTTGTTTTTCCTTGAACTTTGGTGGGAAAATGTTTTCCAATTTTATTTATTATTAGAATTTTTTTTTTTGCAATTGGAAAAAATTATAGATACAATGGTAAAAAAATTTATCACTTTTATTGACAATTTTCATGCAAAACAAAGTCAAACGAATGGTATTCGATACGATATTTTTTTCTAAAAATTTTAAAATATATATATATATTTGGCAAGTGAAACAAATTCTAGACCTAATGGTAAAAGAAATTGTCACTTTAATAGACAATTTTCATGAAAAATAAAGCCAAACTGACACCAAATTTTCAACATTTTTCAGGTGAAAAATTACAGCAATCAAACACAATTAATTACAATTCCCAGTAAAATAATTTCTAGGCAATTCAATTCTCTAGAATTCATTTTCTTTCCACCCATTTTCCACATTTGCAATCAAACGGACCCTAAGATATTAAACTACTCCAAAATCAATTTAACTATACATCATCACATTCAATCATCCAATCGAGAAAAGGATTGTTGAGAAGTCATCAACTTTCTATTACTATCTTTAAATAAAATTAGTCAGTACCTAAAAATACAAATTAATAGACAGAGCCAGGTTTCTTAGAAGAAAGAAGACAGCTTCTAAGAAGACAGAGTAATGACCATGTAATTGTGAAGTCGAAATAATTTACCTACACAAGCAGATGCAATACAAACTAATTTACCAACATAAACAGATGCAATGCAAACATTAAAAGCATGACATGGATAGAGACTATATTATGAAAATTTTATTTCACATTACAAGTACCCACTTTTATAAGGAAATCAGATAACAGAAAACCTTCTATCTTCAAATATGTTCAAGTGAAACCTTCAGTAAAGACCATTTCAATAAACAGTATGCTTTAGAACTTGATATTTCAAGAAAACTAGTAGTAAATGATATTTCACTGCGCATGCTTTAGAAAATTTAAATGCTCCTTTAAAAGAAACGTCAAATATACCTGTTGATC
Source organism: Fraxinus baroniana (assembly GCA_903798355.1). NCBI lineage: Eukaryota > Viridiplantae > Streptophyta > Magnoliopsida > Lamiales > Oleaceae > Fraxinus > Fraxinus baroniana. Next base: position 2,012 of record CAIGRO010032849.1, on the reverse strand, counting down.
AGCTACACTGCTGTTGAAGCTGCTACCATCAGAACCTTTGAATATACAAGAAGAAAGTGATCCAGCGTTAACTAGACTCAACAAGATGGAAGACACTTGTGACAACAAAGATGTCATCAATACTGCTTATAATCCAGTACAACGTGATGTTTCCAAAAATGTTGAGTTGGATTATCAATTCAATAAGGAGAAATTATTGACGTTGGTTATACTTATATGTATGCCAGTTGTTCCTACAGATAGACAATTAGTTAATATTCTCACAAAAGGCCTTCCTAGAAAATCTTAAAATTTAGGAATGACAGACATATTTGTAACGTATTAAGGTAAGTATTTTCCTCTTAGGAAGGAAATCTGTCCTAGATTTGTCTTAATCTGCTTCTAATTTCTCTCCACTTGAGTCATTTTTCTACTTTGTATTTGTATAAAAGCAATGTAATTTAGTGTATAGAATGAAATTTACAAAAAATTCCTATAAAGTTTTGTTAAACACTAATGAAGAACGATGCAAAAGTCTATTGTCAAGAGTTCAAGCTCTATCAGACATTTTACCCAGGATAGGTCTGCATAGCTTACCAGGGGTTCGATTTGTAGGGTGGTCATGCAGCAATTCAGCCATCTATAAAAGAGTGTTCAAACTATGATTCTGTGGAAGTGTTTCTCTCTTAAAGTACCCACTAAATCAAGATTTTCTAATCATAGAAAGCAGAGAAGAAAAGTACTTTCCAGAAATGAAATAGATGAAAAAGGATACAACCATGATGCAGATAATGACAAATCAAGGATATTATTAAGAAGCACTGTAATCAGAAAAAAAGGACCCAATGATTATGGCTCGTGCAAGGCATTCATTAGACCCTCAAAGCTTAAGCTTAAATGCCCTTTGTTGAGGGTTGCGTCTTGACTTACTCTATAGTATGCCTCCGGGCAAAACCTTAGGGTGTTGAAAACTGCGCTAATGCCCTTTTACTGTACAGCATTGTACAAATCAATCCAAAACCCCTTTGAATCATTCTAATGAGTCCCATGTCCTAGCGAATCATGCATTGGGGGTGAAAAATTATGACACTGTGTCGTATAATACCAGTCTTTATATCTGTGCCTCTTAAATAATTAATCCAAATTTAATGAATTCAAGTGCTAAAATTTTTTATGGCAGTAGTTTACAGATTAATTTTAAAGATATGATGCTTCAAAGTTTGTTAATTGTTCTTAAAAAAATAAAAAATTATACAGAAATTCATGAAAGCTATTGTTTCAATATCTTATTACTCTAAACTGGCATGCCTTGACAAATTTTTATGTTGTTTTATAATAGTTTGTACGATTCTGAAGTTTTCAATGATTGCTATGATTTCTATATTTATGGGAAACAACATCTCCTCTCTTCCCCGCCAATCAAAAGTCCTAGTCAGGATTAAGCATATATCACTAATTATCAAACTGTTAAAAGTGTCGTAAATAAATACTCTTTGTAATCTTAAACCAAGCGCATCAGGTATTAAGATTAGAAATTAGCCTATCAAAGTTCAATTCAACAAACAAGTCAAAATTTAGAAAGATCAAACAAACATCAGGAAAATAATGTAGAAAATCTTACTTTCAGGCTGATCATTTTCAGAAAACTCTTTCTCCAAAACCCGATCAAACATCTTCGCAATACTGCCCTCTCCATTTCCTGGAGCCGATGAATTAATTAAATTTCCATAAAACCTCTCCCTAATTTCCTGCTCCGATCTAGCAGAGCGACCAATTTCCGCGCAAGAAATAATTACAAATACAAATACAAAAACTCCACACTCCTTTGTTACCCACCCCATTGCCCAGGAAAAATCAAATTGTGGGAAAAGAAAAAAAACACTTTTTTTCAAAAGTTTCCGGTAATTATCGCGTCGGTGGGGGTGGGGTGGGGTGGGTATCGTAGATCGGAAGCAAAAGCAGTCTATAAGTTGGTTGACATTCATTATTTATTAGTCCGTAACTGCCGAGAAATGAATATTTGATTCGTGGGT
>CAIGRO010032841.1:0-10948 GCA_903798355.1 Fraxinus baroniana | reverse complement strand
GAAGCATTTTTTTTCATTTTTTATTTCATGCGGGTTCCACGTCGGTCTCACACTCATGTGAGGTTAGGTTAACCAGGTGGACAAATCAATTTGGGCAAACTAGCTTAATTCTCAACATAAATGCTACAAGTTCAATAATAGATTTGATTGAAGGTTCACATTTCAAAAATATGTCCCCGACTCATCTGCATGCCATTGGAATCCACAGCCATTGCATCGATTGTCGCTTGTATATTACAGTGGGTCCAATCAGAATACATAGTTTTATTATTGAAGTCCGTGTAAGGAATCTGTCTATACCGCACGTTGGAGAGCCAAACGAAGAGCCGTTACGAGTTCTTTCAGCGTCAAGCTGGATTCTTTCTCCATCTTCAACAGAACAAATTAATTTTTAGTAAAAGTAATATATTTAAACCCTTGAAAAAAAATCTACTTAGAGATTATTTTTACCTCTGCATTAATGGTAATATCAAGAGAAAAACTTCCAAAGGATGTAGCATTCACATTGACAATTGAGAGATGGAGGCTCTCTACCTCGGCAAGTATTTTGGACAGAATACCTTTGTGCTTCTCACAGTGGATTTTCAGAAGAGTGTGGTTGTTGCAAACTTTAGCTTCGATTTCTGGCAGCTGGGAGCTGTTATTCTCGTCGGAAGATCCCTCATCTTCCACTAAGAGCTTTGATTTCTTAACAAGCACCACAGATTCCACAGTTTGTTTTGCTGCTTGTTCCTCAAACGCCTTCACACGCTCTTGAAGTTGTTTCACATACTTAATAGCATCTCCCAGTACAGAAGTTTTATCCACCTACAATACCCATAATGCTCAACATATAACAATCTTGATTATTGTGGCTTTTATAGGCAAAAACAAGGACCGGTATTGGAGAATGTTAAAGACCAAAAAAAGCTAAAATATTATCTATGGGGAAATGAATGGACAGCATTAAACCCAAAGGACTAAGCTTGTATATACCTTCTTGAGGCCAGGAACTAAGGCTGAAAGAGCAACAAATCGTTGGCTGAGCAGCTCCCGACGCTTCCTTTCTGCAATTATGTGATCATAGGTTTGAGATGGCGGCCTAACACGACCATTTTTCTTTGTAGTTTGTGCGGTTTTTATAGCCTCTTCAGGGTTTCTCAAAGCTTCAGAAACTGCTGCCTTTTCTTCTGGATTCAAGGAACTTGGGTTATATTGCTGAGGACTTCTTGTAGGAGAATTCGAGTTGCTGAAATTGAGAATGATCGGAGTAGTAGAAGCAGCCGGTTCAAAATTAGGCAAGCAATAGTCATAATAATTGTTAGGCCTTCTCTGTTTGGGTGGTGGTTCCATGCCCGGGGACGTGCACAAGCTTGAGATTGAGCTGCTACTTGGAATCAGATTTAATGAAGAAGATGAGTTGTTTCCGGAGGATAAATCTTCTCCAAGAAGAGCGTTCAATTCTTCATCAAACGTGTCCAGGAAATCAATTTGGTCCTCAAAAATCGAATTATCCATTACCTGTAAAACAATTATGTTAAAATGCAGCATAACACGGTTAAAATTATTCACACAGTTTGTTTACGTGTAGTTTCTTACCATTTCAGAGAAGCATGTGGCTGCTGAGAAATCCATTATTGAGGCTGATTTCAACTTGATGAATTCCTGCACGCAAATGACAAGTAAATTGTGTAAAGAAAATAGAAGAAATGGACTCCTGTGAAGGAGGTTAATCAGAAAGAAAAAGAAAATATGCAGATAAGTTTTGTTTTTCTTTATTTCCTCTCTCTTTTTTGTACTCCTGACTATCTAATGCAGACTAGTCCTCACCCTTTGTGGTCGGACTCCTTTGTAGTCTAACGAGGTTCATTCTTATATAGAGATCCAACTAAAAAGAATCATCTTTTCCGGTCAGTTAGAAAACGACTACAGGCCCGTTTGTTTATGATTAAAATCAGATTTTTTAATCTAAATTAAAGTCAAACAATCAATATTAATTACATTTTTCATGGGTCCCACAATTTTTTAAGCACGCATTTCAAAAACTTCTATTACAATCTACTAAAAATCTAATTTTAATCATCACCAAACACTCATTCAATCTTTCAAGGCATACAATTTTTGAGGGTCGTTTAGTGGGATTTTTACTTTAGCTTCTATTTTTTTAGAAGAATATCTTAGAGATGACAAAAAAAACTCGACAAACTCGATACCCGTCCCGTCCCGAACGGGACGAGGATTACTCGCTTATTCGAGTATTTGAGTTGGGGACAGGACGGGTAACTATGCCCCGAGGCGGGTATGGGTTACAAGTGCCCCGCTCTGTCCCATTTAATTTTTTATTTTTTTTAGAATTCAATACCTTAAATAGAAGATTTCACGAAATCTCATTAGTTCTAATAGAAAATGGCAATCAAGATTATCTAAAAAATATAACAAACAATAAAGCCTTAATTTACCAAATATATTTGAATAATTTTACTTTTAAAAATAAATAAAGATTAAAAAATATATTATTGTCTCACTCTAATGAATGGAAGCATTAAAATGAATTATCAAAAAAATTTAAAAAAATATAAAATTTAACGGGATAGTAAACGGGACAAGGGTCCCAACACACCCTAAACGAGTAACAGGGTGGGGACAGGGCAGGAAATTGCCTAGCGAGGAGGGGGGCGAGGGAGGTTGCCCTGACCCCTATCCGTCCCGTTGCTTTCCTTAGAATATCTTGGTAAGATCACATAGGTCAACTTCTTCTAAAAGCTATTCTAGTCAAAGAGAAGAAGTTTCAAAAAAAATTATTGAAACATGTTCAAAAACAATTTATTAATCTCCAAAACAGTCTTTTTTAACTTTTCCAAAATTACACTACTAAAAAGGCATGATTAGCATTAAAAAAGTTTGTCCTTGATGCTCTAATTATTGTAAGTAACAACTTTAATTAGTGAGAAAAAGTTTCAAAGGTGAAAGTGTATCACTAATTATTCAAATGAAACTTAACAGCCCAAGTGTGGTCTATGTTAATAATTCGAATATTTTTTTTTACAATAAACAAAAAAAATAAAAATAATCTTCTTATTTTCTGTAAAGTGCTACATAGTTTTTTATACTTTGTTAACAAACTAATTAATTAATGTGTTATTCAACTCTTTAACATTTTAATTATATTAAATGTCATTAACCTATATTCAATGTTACATTTAAATCTTTATATTTTTCATCATATTTTTATCTTTAATCTTTTATTATTTAACAAATATTTTCTTTAATCACAATTTGTTCAAAAATATGGTTAATGTGCTTTAAAACGAGAAATAAATATTTAGTCTTAAGTTTTTATTTATTTATTTATTATTTTTGCTTATTGAGAAAATTCGAGAAACAAATAAGTACTTTTAATCTCTCTTAACGAAAATTTTCAATAAAAATCATCATCATTGACTTGTGTTAATTTGTGAGAAGAATACAACAAACAAAAGCTATGAACATAAATGTGATAATAAGCAAAGATTATAGTCTTTTACGCAATTAAAATATGGTGCATATAAAATATGTATATATAATTTGAGCATATTTTTCTGGTTTCTTATTTAACATTATAAAAGAATCGTTTAATTTATCTTACTAAATATGTCATTATTTATAGATTTGTTCTAGTTCATTTCAAATATTGTTGTGAGTTGGATATCTCATCTTATTTTTCTTTTTATTGATTTAATTTAGAACCTATCTTTCCATTTTCTAGAAGTGATTTCATCTTATAAATTTTGTCAAATGAAGGCTTATAGCCTGTTTGTCTCCCATTTTGGGAGAAGAAATAAAGTTTGAATAGTATTTTTTGAAAAATATATGGTTGAAAAGTAATGTAATTTTATTGGTTTGTGTATAGAATATTTTATTGAGTGAAGATTGCTTACTATAGTAAACAATGTATGAGAAAATTGATGAGAAACAGGAGTTTAATCATATTCGTGTGAATATTAATTTCCCACTTAAAAAATTGAACAAACTAAATTAAACAACAGGAAAATTCACATGTTATGATTTTTATAATTTTATAATGATATTTTTATACTAAAATTATCTAATCTTAATCGAAAGTATGAAAAAGTATTTCTTAATAAATAATGAAATAGAAAACATATAGTTTAATAATGAAATAAAAAATTCAAAATAGTTTAAAGGGTAAATGAGAGAGATATATTTACTTTTCTTGATCGAAAGAATCTGTTATGAAAANATACTAAAATTATCTAATCTTAATCGAAAGTATGAAAAAGTATTTCTTAATAAATAATGAAATAGAAAACATATAGTTTAATAATGAAATAAAAAATTCAAAATAGTTTAAAGGGTAAATGAGAGAGATATATTTACTTTTCTTGATCGAAAGAATCTGTTATGAAAAGTAAACCTGAACGATTTTTTTCTGTAATTCTTAAAAAGAAAAGGAAATATCTCTACCTTAGAAATATTATTTAATTTACCCTATATTTAATTTCCCAAAAAAAAAGGTTTCAATTCCCATGTTTCCTTCTATAAAGCTACAAGTAGGCCCTCGGGGCACATCCAAGTTGGCAAAGTAAGAATATTGCTGAGCTTGCAATCTCAGCGTGGGGAGTTCGATTCATGGTTGGAGCAGTTGAGTGATGTAATAATCAATATTAATTGGAGCAACTTGGTGATGTAATAACTATGGAGGAAGGCTCTCTTGGGGTTATGAGTATAAGGGGTGCTCGAACCTTGGTCAACTTGGGTATAACTCACGGTTTACCTCCACCAGTTACCGAGGCGTCGGTGATTGGTGGTCCGGGAAATTAGTTTGGCTAGGTTGGGATACGAGTAAATTATTTATTAGGGTCCATGTTAACGGACTACTGCAATTTGTGTTTCTAATCATTGCCAACTATCAATATTTGGGTGATTGGCATACCGTTCGTTTATATTTTTCATGTGGAGCCAAAAATTATTTTAATACTCATGTTATTTACATGTATTATTTTATGTCACGTACATTGCGTACGCGGCCCCCAAAGTAACATGACCATGTACGTGTTAGGGGATAGCTGTCCCCTGTGGTAGGGGAGAGAAATGAGATGGTCCCGTACATGTAGCGACGTTTAATGTTCATCCACAAAAATCGGACAAGATTCACACAATTTTCCTCTTTTTTACTCTTTGCCTCCCATGAGCGTAAACTTGTTTCTATTTTTACATAAATTAAGAAAATATAATTAATATAATTGAAAATATAAATATTTCTAATATATTCTTACATTAAATAATGATTTAAACAGCATTAATTTATATTTATTGATAATAAATTATATTAAAAATTGTTATTGAGTTTTAGGAGGAATAGTCGACCAATATGATAGTTATTGTCATCAACGAACCAAATATAGGGATACTTGTTTGAAATTATTAGTGACTTTTAAGATAAATAATATTAATTCCAGAAAATGTGTGATTGAAATTAATATTTGACTTCAACTTGTACTTTTTAACTTTAATCCAAACAAGCATAGAATGAATTATTGAAAGTGGTCCATATAGCTTTAAACATGTCGTCAATATCGTCATGGGTACTGTTCCTTGCACACAATGGTGTATTGTTATACACTAGATATCAACTTAGCAAGATAGTTCTCGTATTTTTGCCATGCAGCTATGGGCCATTAGCTGTTTGTCTAATTTGATACCGATCGAGACCAGTGGGCAGTTTAAAAATCTACAATTGGTCACCAAATTTATTCACGAGTTGTTGTAACTTAAGTCGTGTTTTCACCGACTGTTTTCTGTACTACAGTCGTGTATTTGTCCTACAATTCATATACAAAGTGTTGGTAAAAAAATGTGGAGTAAAGCAACGGAAACCAAAAGAATAAGATGAAGATGAAAAATAATATTGAAACAAGACTTGCCCCTGTTTGAAACCCGTTTTGAAGATAATAGAAATTTTAGAATAGTGATTGGTGTGAGAATGTGTGGTGAAAAGTGGTGATTTTTTTTTGATTTGTGTGTAATATTATTTTATTTGGAGAATGTGTGGTTGAAATGAAGAATGAGAATGAGAAATTAATGAGTGTCAAACGGAGGCTGATCACGAAATTAAACCGTTGTCCTCAAATGATATTTACCTCCACCACTATGCTTTTAAGGATTGAAAATGGCAAATAATTTGTAGAATTATCAAACTTAAATGAAAAAACATCAAAAGCTAAATGATTCTTCAAGTTGAACAAATGAAAGTATTGAAATTTGATTATGTAAGAGAATGAGATTTCTTCAATAATTTGGATGAACCATGGAATGATTTTCAATTGTATTTTGGAATGACAACTAACATGTTTAAATAGTCCTCGATCATTTCTACACAAAATAGTATCGACTCATATGGAAAAAAGGTGCACTGCTTCACAAGAAAACCACCAGAAAATTTCAAAAAATTCAACCGACGGTTGAATTTTTATACTATGCGACCGTATAGGCAATAACTATGTGGTTGCATAGTTATAGCATGGGTCGCCCCCTTTTTCCTTGATGGCCGCCATGTGACCGCAAACCACAATGGCCTATGCAGTCTCATAGGTCAATTATGTGGCGCCAAGGTGGTTTTTCTTCATCTTTCCAATTCATTCATCCATGGTTTCTTCTCTTGATTTTTGAACAATAATTCTAACAATTCCCTACGTGTTCAAAATTAACTTTAATCACATAATCAAATATTAACACTTACGCATAAGAGTTAGATATTTTTAGATTTGAATCTAACCATAGTATAATTCTCATAAAGCATTATCAAAATTCTAGGTAGTTAGAACGCCTTGAACCAGTTATTCTTTGTGACAATACCGTTGAAATCACACACACAAGTGTTTAATTTTCACAAGTTCCTTTAACTCGCTTAGTGCTAAAATGGTCTTGCACTTATTTTATTTATTTGAACTTTTAAAGAGAGACAACTCCAACACTCTAATGAGGCAGCACCACCTCGAAATTCATATAAGTGAAGTTCTTCGAGTATCTTTATTACTTTTTGAGATACTTGTACTCCGTACTGAACTTCATTAATAGTTTCAAGTATAACTCATACCTCCAACAGTAACAACCAACACTATTTATCAACGATAGGGTTTAATAATTTTAATAGTGCTGAGATTCATCCACTTATTGAATGACTTGTTATTACCCCTCAAACCTAAATATACTTGTTTAGTATATTTTGGTAGGGTTGTTATCATTGATGGATTTATTTAAGGAGTTTCAATCTCATCCTACTTAATGTTGATCTCACTAACTCTCTTATGAAAGGTTTAGTAAACGGATCCGCTAAGTTCTTACTAGGTTTAAAACCCTTTGATAAATCAACTATTCCCCAAGTGTTATTTGAAATAATAGAATCTATCTCATTATTTATTTCTTCTTTCCAAAATATGTAATCTCTAGAAGTCATTGCTTCCTTATAGGTTTTAGGATCAATTTCAGCTTGAAGAACAAAATAAATTGTTCTTGTAATATCCTTCATATCTCCCTCTACTAGGTAGAATGAAATAAGTTGGGAATCCGATTCATCCAATTCTAAACCTTTATCTTTTCGAACTCTCTTACTTCTTCGAGGTTCACTTTCAACATCTCGTGTAATGTATTTCCTTGTGATTCTTTAGAAGTTGGAATGTCAACATAAGTTTCATTTTGAAAAATTCTTATTGTCAATACATTTTCAAAGAACTCTATATCCCTTGATTCTATTATAATATTTGTTTCTAGGTTTTATAACATACGGGCCTTGCTATTTAAAGAATATCCCACAAAAGCATATTTAATACATCTAGGACCTAATTTAGTTCTCTTAGGATTCATATTCTTACAGTAAGCAAGACACCCCCACACTTTAAATAATTGACATTTGATTTCCTACCTTTCCAAGTTTTATATGGAGAAACATTATTCTTCTTCAAAGGAATCATATTTATTATATGACAATCACTAAGTAAGGCTTTACCCCATAAGTTATATGGTAATTCAGAATTCAATAACATTGTATTTATCATCTCTAAGATTGTCTTATTCTTCCTTTCAATTAAATCATTTTGTTCAGGTGTTCGTGGTGCAGAGCATTGATGTATTATACCATTTTGTTCACAAAACAAATAGAATTCATTGGGAAAGTATTCTCCACCTCTATTACTTCTTAAAGTTTTAAGTTTCATTCTTAATTGATTTTCAACTTTAGTTTTGTAAGTCTTAAAAGTACTAAAAGTTTCATCATTATGTCTTAACAAATACACATATGTATATCTAGAGCAATTATCAATAAATGTAATAAAATATTTATTACCACATCTAGTTAATTTGTCATTCAATTCACATATATCAAAATGAATAAGTTCAAGCAAACATGTTAATCTTACTACACTATGAAATGACTTTTTAATCATTTTAGATTTAATACAGTTTCACATTTTTTTAAGTTATTAATGTCACATTGTATCAAACCATATTTAATCATTCTTTTTATGATACTAACTCCTATATGTGACAATCTACCATGCCATAAATTAAAAGAGTCAACAACATCAGCATTTATTTTTATTAGAATCATCCTCAATAGTACATAACTTGGTCATTCCATCAGTAAAATAGTCATTTCCAACAAAACACCCATTATGGGTTAGTACAAGTTTTCCGGACTCAAATACAGATTTAATTCCAGGTTTTTCAGCAAAACTCCACTTGCTAAGTTCTTATTCATTTCTGGTACAAAAAAGACATTGGTCAAATTAATCTTCTTTCCCGAAGTGAAGATGATTTCCACATTGCCTTTGCCAATCAGTTTTGATCTTCCTTCATTTTCCATTTGAATCTCTTGATCATCTTCAATGTCATGATTAGTTTTGAAGAAAGACTTATCATAACAAATATGGATGGTCGTGCAGGTGTCATACCACCATCCCACAACTTTCCCTTTAACTGCATTGATTTCGCTCACGGTAGCAATAATCTCATCAATGAAGTTCACTTGTCCTTCCTTCTTCGATTGTTTTCCATGCCTATAATCTCTAGCATAGTGTCTCTCCTTTTCACAAACGTAGTAAGGTCACTAGGACTTATTTTTGAACTTCCCTTGATCCTTTTTAAGACCCAGAGGTTTCCATCTCTTCTTATATTTGTATAAGTTGTCAACATTATCCACGGCATTAGCTTTCGAATCGACATCATACAAACTTTCACTCTTATCTCTTGCCATTAATTCTTCCTTTATGCGAAGATGTTTTTGTATTTGTTCCAAAGAAAAATATTCAGAATTGTGAATAATCTTCTTCCTATATCATTTTCAAGACCTCAGGAGTTTAGTAATAATTGCTCCCAATTGGAAAGTTTCGAGAAGTTCGATTTTTACCGCTTTCAATTTGTTGACAATGACTTGTAGTTCGTGTACTTGAGGCAACAATTGAATGTTATCCAAAAACTTAAAATCAAAGTATTTAGAGATTAAAAATTTCTTCATACCTTCCTCCTCGGCTTTATATTTACTCTTAAATGCGTTCAAGATTTCTTTTGCCGAAGGGGTGTTGGTGTAGAGATCATACAAAAAACTCGATAGCGCATTTAGAATGTGGTCGCAACATATTAATTCATCATCTTCCCACTTCTTTCTTTCTGCACAAACTTCATCAGTATCTTCTTCAGTTGCATCGAAAAGAGGCACCAATTTTGGATCAAGAACATAGAAAATATTCAACGCCGTAAGGAAGGGTTTTAGTTTGTCTTGCCACCTTGTGAAGTTTGCACCATCAAATCTGTCCAAGCGTACCAGTCTTGAAAGAGAATGGGATTTCTTCAATAATTTGGATGAACAATGGAATGATCTTCAATTGTATTTTGTAATGATAACCAACATTTTTATATAGTCATCGATCATTCCTATACGAAATGGTATCAATTCATATGGAAAAAAGGGTGCACTGCTTTATAAGAAAACCACCAGAAAATTCGAAAAAATTCAACCTAACGGTCGGATTTTTACACTCTGCAATTACATAGGTTATAATTATGTGGTCACATAGTTATAGCATGACCACATAATTATAGCATGGGTAGCCCCCTTTTTCCCTGATGCCGCCATGCGACCGCAAGCCACAATGGCCTATGTGGTCTCACAAGTCAATTATGTGGCGCCAAAGGTGGGTTTTCTTCCTCTTTCGAAATCATTCATCCATGGTTTCTTCTCTTGATTTTTGAACAATAATTCTAACACATAGTTGTGTTGAAGTCCTTGGGGTATAGATATTGTAAATCGAGATTTGAGGCAGTTTACTCAAAACTTAAAATAATTCAGGTACCGACCAGAAAGCTCTGAGTCTTTTTTACGTAAGGTAATGGTAACTAACAACAATGAAAAAGTTCAAGAATCTGCACTATATGTTTGGGAAGCAGCCAAAAAGATAGAACCAGCCCCAGATCCACCATGACAATTTTCAATAATCACATTGTCCGAAAGGTCATTTCCCATCACTTCCCATACACTGCTATGCAGATAGTTTCTGAATACTCTATAATGCTCGTAAAGTCCACCTTCAATTGTAACAACACTCTTCTTGTTTGCAATTCTTCCAAGCTTTTTAACAATTCCCACAATGCCGGCTCCCACAAGTCGAGCTCCACGTTCTGCTACGACATCGCACACTTCTGTAACTATTTCTCTAGCCATTGGAGTTGAATAGTTTATCTGACATCATTAAACTTATTAGTCTATATAATCACAAAATGAGTTATGCTACATGTACCTAATTTTTTACCTAGAGCTTGTTTGATTTAGATTTTTTGGAAGAAGAATTAATTTTGAATAGTGATATGATGAGAAATGTGTGGTTGAAAAAGAAGAAAAAAATTATTGATGTAATGGAAAATATTATTTTATTGAAGAATGTGTAGTTGAAAATGAGAATTGATTTACTGTAGAAAA
>CAIGRO010032817.1:0-17504 GCA_903798355.1 Fraxinus baroniana | reverse complement strand
ACATAAACAAAAAATATAAGCAATACAAATTTTTATCATTCATTTAACAAACTAATAATTATTGAATTTAAACACAAAAGTCAAAAGGCCAAAAAGTATAGGAAAGTAGAAACACAGGAAACCACAAAGAAAAAGAAGAATTGTTAGCAAAATTTACTGAAAATCCACAAAATAATGAGAATCACATGTCCCAAAATTACAAATACAATGTAATGTAAAACATAATAACCTCCTAATATTATACATACCTGATACCCAAATCAGTGCGGTGTGCGGAGAAATTGAGAGGTTTTGCGCCATTCTTCCGTCTATTTTTTTTCCATTCTTTCGTCTTCTCAGTTCTCTGGAGTCTAGAGTTTTTGAAGTTTAAAGGGATATTGGGCTACTGAGTTTGGGCTGTGAATTTTATTTAAAAAAGAAAAAAAAGAAGAAAAATTGGGACTCCTTAAAATCTAGACCTGAGGCGGAAGCGCGTCTAGTAACTAAGCAGTCAACATTATCGTTGATCGCTTAATTTTCACTTGGGCTAAACGCTTATTAGAACATTGTGTACACCAAGTATGATAGTAAATAATTACACTCACTCAGGCACATTTTATGCCAGCACAATTCCCACTGCATCCCACTTCCCTCGCACTTTCTCTCTTGGCATTATATAATTAATCATGAATCCTTATCAATATACATAAAAAAGTTAAGAATAAATGAAAAAAAAAATATTATTTTTGGATCTTAAGAGTAGATATTTTTACTCAAAACCACTGGTTTCAATTTAAATTGGTCTAGTTGTATGTCTTCTAATCTAGAGTTGATCGTTTCATGACCAATTCAATCATTTTATTTTGGTTCTCATTTTCACAAATCGGTTCAGTCTGATTCTCGCGATATATGAACCAAACTTCTAATTTAGCTTAACTTTTAGGTAGATTCATTCAATATTGTACTTCTTTGGTACCGTCAACTACTTATAATAGTTAGCGTAAATTTAGTTTAGATGTAAAATACGATGCACATGAAGAAATAACGAACTTGTGGCTTTTATGCTGAATGGTTGGTGTGCATTTCCATTTTTTTATTTTGCCAAACATGCCGGGAGTGTTTATACCCAGCAATTCTGCATTTATGCATGCATACGAATAGCGTCCCTCACTTTTTTTTAGTACAGTACAACTAATTTATCACAAAACACAACATTATAGGAGCCAGCTTTCTTAACATATTTCCATCCACAAAACTAAAAGGATACTTTGGCTTTATGCTATGCTCCAACCTTCTTAGTGTCCCTCACTTTCATTTCACCATTCAACTTTCCCGCTCTCTCTCTCTCTCTCTCTCTCTCTCTCTCTCTCTTGGGTGTGTGTATTTGTAAACATAAATGGTTTGTGATGTGGTTTCTGTAGTATTTACTTTCTCTTGAATCCATTGTAGTTACATGACACTCTAATATTTTTCTTGGTGAGTTGTAACTGTAGATCTTTATGGTGTTTCCTGGAAAAGTAACAAAGGGATGAAAGACGGATTCAGAAGAATTATTAACTCCAAGAAACCACCTTTAAATCCTCAAAATGTAAAGTCTTTTTAATTTCTGTTTTCATTTGTTTTCTCATTTTAATTGTTTAATAAGCAATTATTTTGAAAGAACTTCATTATTATTAAAAGAAGTGAATTTTTGATAGTTTAGACTTCCTATTTTGTTGATGTGGTAGTTGTGATTTGTGAACTGTCATTGTACTGAAAAGTTATGGTTCTTTATTTCCAAAATGGGAATTGGGTTATTTAATCTTATTCAAGAAATGATGATTTTTGATCCCTCAATATAAATTTCAAGTGTACTAAATAAAATTCAATAATCTAAATCTTTACAGGGGAAGAAGATGGAATTGCAGGGAAGCAAATCACAGTCCGCAGAAAAAGCTCCAGCAAATGGGCGCCGGTCGATGAGAGAAACAAAAATGGCCTTATCACAAGATGTAATCGAATTTCAAAGAAAATGCAAGAATTTTTTATAATATTTGACATAATTTTTATCCATGTTTTGATTCTTTTGTGTATTTTCTTCACATTGGCAGGTTGATAAGCTAAGGAAGAAGCTAAGACACGAAGAAAATGTTCATAGAGCTCTTGAGAGGGCTTTCAATAGACCATTAGGAGTTCTACCTCGGCTCCCCCCTTATCTTCCTCATAATGTAAGTACTAATTAAAGTATAATTCAACTCTCTTCTAGATATGGCAATTCTTCTTTACAAACACATTGCTCTATCCACCAGATGAACGACACAATGAACAAGATTTTAGCTTTTTTTCTTTAACCCTGTCCGCTAAAAGTTTTAGAGTACCCGACAGGATTGAACTCACACCATTGTACTTAATCAGCCCAGTTCAATTTTGCATTTTGATAGCTGAATCTTCAAGTAGAGAAGTAATATTTTTATCTGCATTGTGATGTTTTAGATATTGGAGCTACTAGCTGAAGTAGCTGTATTGGAAGAAGAGGTTGTCTGGCTTGAAGAACAGGTTGGTCTATATCAGGAAGCTGTTCACATATCCTCCGAAAGGAGCACGGACGACTCACCAGGTTCATACATTGAATCGTCAGTTGGAAGTTCTAGACAAAGACACTCAAGATCCTTGTCACAAAATGATTTCAATTTGAGCTCATTAGCTACACGCCCTTCAGCTTCTCTTGCGAGAAGTACATCTGCAAGAAAATTATTTCCTTCTGAATCTGTCTCAGAAGGCACGAGGGATTCCTTCAACAGGACATCTAATGGAAAACTAGCTTCCTGTAAACCAAATTTGTCCTCCGAATATGGATTAAGAATCAAGAATCGATCTTGTTTCAGTTCTTCTGATCATAAACTATCTTCGGAAAAGAAAAACCCTGTAATAAATGACGCGGAAAAGAAACCTACAGTAAAGCCTGAACCAATAAGAAAAATTGCAAGTCCAAGGAAACTGCAGGTACTTTCTCATTCGCAATGTGATAAACAAAGAAACACACGATTTGTACGCACCATTGAATAGGATTGGACTGTACTAGTTTGTGTACAAAACAAGCTATAAAGTCTCGGCCTATGGATAGACATTCAATTCTTTATGTGATTGTACTGTTTCAGTGTAGAATTGTGGAGCAAGCACAAGAGAGTTCAACTAGTTCGTCAGATGACATAGTGACTGATGCAGAGAGCCCAGCAAACAAAATCTCAGAGGACGTACTAAAGTGCTTGTCCAGCATTTTTCTAAGGTTGAACAAACTGAAAGGGAAAACAATGGATTCAGAATCTTTTTCTTCACTTGTATCTAAAGCATTTAGTAAGAATAATGTGGAATCAGATTTTCGAGATCCTTATTGTATATCTTCTGAATTTAAGAAGAGGGACATNGTTGAACAAACTGAAAGGGAAAACAATGGATTCAGAATCTTTTTCTTCACTTGTATCTAAAGCATTTAGTAAGAATAATGTGGAATCAGATTTTCAAGATCCTTATTGTATATCTTCTGAATTTAAGAAGAGGGACATCGGCCCTTACAAACATCTTTGCACAATTGAAGCTGGATCAGTTGATCTCAACCGTAAATCAAAGGCATCATTTTTGATCCGTAGATTAAAGTAAGGCCTGTGATGGTTCTATTTTTGGTTTTGAGAAGATGAAATCATATTTTACTAACTTTTTCCAACAAAAATTTCAGGCTCCTCCTTGGCAAGCTAGCGTCTGTCAAGTTAGAGGGTTTAACGCATCAACAGAAGCTCGCCTTCTGGATTAACACCTACAATTCCTGCATGATGAATGTAAGAAGTCTCATCGTTTGCTCAAAATGACTTTTTTCTCAAGGATCATTTTTTCTTGGATGTCAAACTTTATTGGATAACTTAACAAAAGTTATTAAAGAAAAATGTACCCGTGCTATTAATGTTTTTTCAGGCATTTTTGGAGCATGGAATTGCTGACAGTCCTGAAATGGCTGTAGAACTAATGCAAAAGGCAAGACTTCTCCAATCACTCCAATTCATACTTCTTAACTTTGCTAATGGTTTGCTGATCGTCTGTCGTGTTTTTCTTATTATGTACACTATTGAAAACTGTTTCTGCTAGGTCCAGTCGAAACACATGATGGTGAACAAGAGTAACGTTATTTATCATTATGATAATGGAATGATGTGGCAATCCATTATTTCTCACATCTCTCTCTCCCCTTCCGCTCTCTTTCATAAAAATTGAAGTGTCTAATCTCATTATTCTATATAGACTGCCACATCACCGATATTTTATCATTATAATAGCATTATTCGGTGAATAATCATCAATGACCAATCTGATTTTAAGTTCACAGTCCTACATAATCATTAGAACTTGACAGCAATCTGAAAATTTTCAGAAACTCTTCAGCCTTTTTGAAGATACTATGGAAATTAAATACTCTCATACTACCTGGCGATTCAATTAATTTTTACCACATTTTATTTCAATTGCTGTGCTTGAACTCCAGAGTTTCCTGAAATTCAACTATGCTTCTTGCAGGCAACTATAACTGTTGATGGACATTTGCTAAATGCAATTATGATTGAGCACTTCATCTTGAGATTACCATTTCACTTAAAATATGTAAGTTTTCTTCACTTATTTTTCTCTACTAAATTTTTTAAAGCTCTATATAATTATTTTTTTTGGAAAATATTTTGTATAAATTCAAGAATATATGTAAACTGCTAATCCCTTTTATAGACATACAAAAAATCTACCAAAAATGATGAAATGAAGGTTCGTAGCACATTCGGCTTAGAGTGGTCCGAACCACTGGTCACATTTGCACTCTCCTGTGGAAGCTGGTCATCCCCTGCTGTAAGTTCACTATGCTGCTTGTTGAGTCAACATAGGTAGATCATTTAGCAGCTTCAATTATTTCCATAGAACAATAATTTTATGAAAACACGTTTGGAATTCAATCTCGGTTTACTTCAATTTTTCAATCACACAGTGAAAATTTGTTTGTGAAATGTAGTTCAGATTCCCAAATGACATTTGTGATTTATATCTTCTTTACTTTTGTCGAATCTAGTATTGTACAACATAAGAATCACGTCCCAATGTTTTTTATATATTATTGTTAAAGAAAATTTGAAATTTAGGGTCCGTTTGATTGCAAATGTGGAAAATGGATGGAAAGAAAATGTTTTACAGAGAATTGAATTGCCTAGAAATTGTTTTACTGAGAATTGTAATTAAAGGTGTGTGATTGATATAATTTTTTACCTGAAAAATGTTGAAAGTTTGGTATTCGTTTGACTTCATTTTTTATGAAAATTGTCCATTAAAGTGATATTTTTTCTACAATTGAGTCTAGAATTTGTTCCAATTGTCAAAAAAAAATTGAAAAATAAAATTATCATACTGTACACTATTCGTTTGGCTTTATTTTGCATGGAATGTCAATAAAAGTGAAAAAAAAATTATCATTTTGTTTAGAATTTTTTCCAATTGTAAAAAAAAAAAAAAAAAAAAAAAAAAAAAAAAAAACCAAAAAAAAGAAAAAACAAAAAAAAAAAAAATTCGTTTGGCTTTTTTTTGCATGGAATGTAAAAAAAAGTAAAAAAAAAATTATCATTTTGTTTAGAATTTTTTCCAATTGTCAAAAAAAAAAAAAAAAAAGTTGGAAAAAGTTTTACGACAACAAAGGCAAGAAAATCAATTCAACAATTAGGTGGAAAATGGGCGTGTGAGGCTTCAACCAAGAAAACCAATTCCCTAGAAAATAAAACCTATCAAACACCACATTTATTGGAAAAAGGAAAAAGTTTTCCAACTTCCCTAGAAAATAATGGTTATCAAATAGGCCCTTAGATTCCTGAATGACACACATGATGATGTTATATGGAACAGAAAACTCTAAATAAGTTTTATGAGTTTGAACAAATGCTGTAACTGTTTAAATTTTTTTTCCCCCCCCCCCCCAATATTTGTTGATATTGACCCTATAAATCATTGCTACTTTTGATGGAAAAATTTATAATCAAATTCTCCTGAGATAGTTCAATTTGATGGGTAAATTTTCTTGAATTAAGGTGAGGGTGTACACTGCATCTCACATTGAAACTGAGTTGGAAAGGGCCAAAAGAGACTATTTACAGGCAGCAGTTGGGATTTCACCAGCAAACAAGTTAATAATTCCAGAACTACTGGACTGGTATCGACTCGACTTTGCAAAGGACCTGGATGCATTGCTCGACTGGGTTTGCCTTCAGCTACCGTCTGAACTCAGGAATCAGGCAGTGAAATGTCTCGAGAGAAGAGGAAAACAGCCTCTTTCCACATTAGTACAGGTTATGCCATATAATTACAGTTTCAGGTACCTTGTATACCGATAGATTTTTTCTCCAAAACCTTGGCATTTGAACTTCTCGAGGCACTTTAGTTGGAGATTATATACTTATAGAGAAATACACTATGCAAATAAATATAATCTACATTTTTGTTAGTAACATTAATAAATGAAATTTGGCAATGCTGATTCTTGATCATTGCTGAGTACATCAAAATGGTTATATATCATTTCACAGGCTGATATGATTATCATTAATCTTGTTCATTCACCTGATTTACTTTCTTGAGCTAGAATTTGTTGATATGATGTGAACGATAATAAATTCTATCTATCGTCTATTGAGTAATTCAAACGTTTAAGCAAGATTCAATATGAATTTCAAAGTTTTAACTTCTCTCTTCGAGAAATTAATTTTTTTTTTTCTTTTTTTTTTTTTAAATCAAAGTCACAATTGAATGATTCTTCAATTCTTCCATTACGGACCGGAAAAACAATTATTGAAATCTCGTCACTCTTCTTATTATCTGCTATGGCATGTGTTGATTGCTTAGATTTTGTGAATTTTATTTAAAATTCATACTAAAATATGAATGCCTACGTTGTGATGTAGCAAAAGGCACGCCAAAAGTTCGTTGATAACATGAATATTTGAGAATTTGGGAATCAAATATTTGTTGGAAAAAACTAGTAAGACTTTCCCACTCCTATCTTATTTTTTGATGAAGACATGAACCAATCAAACGAAAAATTTAATTGCCTCTAGATAATTAAAGTGTGAAATTAATTATAAAAATTACAAAAAGCACAACATAAACATGCTTAACCCGTTGAGCCATGTCCACTCACGGTCGAGCCCCTTGGTCCATCTTCAAATGGTAACATTGAATGCACGGATCAAATCAATGGTTGCATCACTAAGGTAAATTTTGTTTTCTTAGAACTTTAATCATATTGTACGAATTATTAATATACAAAAATTGGAGTTGTTGAAACTTCGTTAAATATATATTCACTGCACACAAATTATCATATTGCACTTACTTCCAAGTTCCAGCACCTAGTTGTTCCTAGTCTCGAGATTTTGATGATTGTAGAAGCGATTTTATATATTATAAGCATTTTCTAAAAGGTCACAACTCTTTGGTCGAGTTTTAATATTTAGCCAACGCTTGGCTACATTTTTTAAAACTCATTTTTCTAAAATTCATTTTTAACAACATATTCTTTCTATAAAATAATTTTGCACATGAACTTATAACTTTTTCTTATTTTTTAATCACATCCTAAAAAATAAATTACTTTTCATTCTGTCATGCCGGGACTAAATAATAGTCTTTACATATGGGCTATGAAATAATGTTCGGCAATTAATGCTTAATCCCATTAGTAATTATTTTTATTTTATTATAAATATTATTTATACTATATATAAAAAAATTTTAAAAATTATTCGGGCTGAGTTTAGACAGGAATCAAATTCCCTATTCTTGACCCATTGTGGATTGAGTTTTTTCATTTGTACCGAAAATGGATAACAACGAATTTGACAACCTCTCATATGTGGTGGGCCCTGCGTGATTAAAAATCTTCAAAAAAATGTGGCCCCCACCCCCATTGTGAGTGTCGGTCAACCTGTATGTCAATCATTTTCGATACGAATAGCACGACTCTTGTGAATTTCCCATTCTGATCGCTTTCCACAAAGATCAAGGATTCATCACCTCGTTATCATCCCTAATCACGTCACCTTCTTTTCATACTCCCTCTGATTTGTTGAGCAACTTTCATACCATTGTGCTTAGAAATACATTTGTCAAACTTACTACGTTTTGTCTAAAAAATTAAAAGTTTTTAATTTAGCAATATCGCTAGTCTAGAGGGCATGTGTGGACAAATGAGCGGTGGATGAATGTGTGATATGTGGATTCATTAAAATGCACTGATAAAAAATGATTTAAGTATTTATAGATTGTTTCTAACAACGAGCGAAACATAGAAAAATATGTAATACATGGATGATGTAAGCGCTTGTTGGAAAAATCTTAAAAATTTGAAATCAAAGTAAATAATTAATTTTAACCACATATTTTAAGGATTCTACAATTTCTATGATTTTTTTCAATTACGCGTTTCACTAACTTTTATGGAAATGAACTAATTTTTCTATCAAAATTTTATCAAATAACCCCTAATTTATATCTTAAAGTTACTTTTTAATTACTGCAAAGGCACTCTTCTCAAGCAAATAATGAACTTTGGTCTCGATGGACAAGTAACATTATAGCCAAGTTCAAAACCCATGACGTGCCTTAAACTCAACCATTATAGGATTGTTCCAAAATTACACTATCCCTCTCGTGTCCTTCTAAACTGTCCAAAGAATTTCAACCACATTTTCTACCGGATATCGTATACCTCTCTATTTCCAATAACTCCCAACTGTCATTAACTTCTTTTCCCTTCCAAAAATGGAACTCCTTGCATCCACTTCAGCCGCATCCGACAACCACCACCGCACGCAACCCTTGACCGAGCGCGTAATCCGAGCCCTCCACCCCCGGCTCCGCCTCCTCCACAGGTCAGATTCCATGTTCTTCATATTAGGTTCAACAGGAAATGTCTACACTGTGAACTTAGGTGCCACTCCATCATGTACTTGCCCTGATCGGAATTATCGGACGACTCCTTGCAAGCACATACTATTCGTTCTAATCCGCGCGTTGGGTGTTCCACTCGACGATTCTTGCCTCTGGAGGAGGACTCTTCGGCCATGCCAACTAAATCGCCTATTGAGTTTGCCTACATTAACTGGAGCCTTGGCCAGTGCCACCCTATGTGAGAAATTTCACCGGCTTTTTTTTAAGGCCCGCCCGAGCGATTCTCAGCCACCAGTGGTGGTGGAAGATGGGTGTATTTGTCCAGTTTGTTTGGAAGAAATGGGAAAAGAGGATAAAATGGTGGTTTGTGGGACTTGCAGAAATATAATTCATGAGGAGTGTTTCTTGGCATGGAAGAGAAGTTGCGGCCGGAGAAAATCCGCCACCTGCGTGCTCTGCCGTGCACGGTGGAGAGAGGGAGCAAATCAAGAAAAGTATTTGAATCTCTCGGCTTATGTTATTGAAGATGACATGGTGGAGGGTGATGACCACTGCAGTTGATTAGAGCATTCAAGATTAGCGATAGGCTATCAAAGTTTGTGCAATTTAGAATTTATATACTACTTCATTTGTGAAATACATGTATATATAATGATTCAGAGAGAGAATAAAATAAATAGCAATCAATTTTGTAAAATATATCTGGATTTCCAATTTTACATGGCAAAAATAATGATGCCCATTCATGGTTCCTCTGCTCACTGAGTTATTCGAGCTCATGGAAAATATATAAGAAGTAGGTTATATATTTTGATTTGGGTTAATTTCACAAATGGTCACTGAAGTTACCTGAAAATTTCAAAACAGTCACTGAAGTTTCAAAGTTTCAGAAACGGTCACTAAAGTTTGAAATTTCTTTCACAAACGGTCACTAAATTTTTAGATTTTTTGGTGGCAACTTCTGACCACCAAAATCGTTGATTTCGGATACTGTTGTAAAGTCCACGATGTCCTGTTCAATTACCATCAAAAATCTCCCCAAAACTCCAAGTGATTTGGTCGGAATAAACCCATGAAGTTGGCAACCGAAAATTATGAAAATCTGTCCAGATTTTCAGATTTTTTGGGCAAGTTTGAGGCAATTTTTCGACAACTTCCGACCATCAAAACCATCGATTTCGGATACTGTTGGAAAGCTCACAATGCCCTTTTCAATTACCATAAAAAATCTCCTCAAAACTCCAAGTGATTCGGCCGGAATAAACCCTCGAAGTCAGCTACCAAAAAAATCCGAAAATCTGCCAAGTTTGGGTAGCTGACTTCATGGGTTTATTCCGACCGAATCACTTGGAGTTTTGGGGAGATTTTTTGTGATAATTGAAGAGGGCATTGTGGGCTTTCCAACGGTATCCAAAATCGACGGTTTTGGTGGTCGGAAATTGCCGAAAGATTGCCTTAAAGTTGCCCATAACGGTATTCGAAATTCCCGAAAAAATGCCGCAAACTCGTCCAAAAAAATACGAAAATCTGGGCAAATTTTCACAATTTTCGGTTGCCGACTTCGTGGGTTTATTCTGGCCAAATCACTTGGAGTTTTGGGGAGATTTTTTGTGGTAATTGAAGAGGACATCGTGGGCTTTCCAACGGTATTCGAAATCGACTATTTTGGTGGTCAGAAGTTACCGAAAAATTGTCTCAAACTTGACCAAAAAATCTGAAAATGACCGTTTGTGAAAGAAATTTCAAACTTCAGTGACCATTTCTGTAACTTTGAAACTTCAGTGACCATTTGTGAAATTAACCCATTTTGATTTTCTTCCAAATGGATCAAGAATTCTTGCCCAAGTTAAGAATATCCTCAATATGGTTGAGATAAGAAGTAGGTTATATGTTTTAAGTACTCTTGTTTTTACCGTTGGAATTAATTATACTTCTATTACATTTCTTTCAAACATACATGCTAAAAAATAATTCGTTTATTTAACTTACATTGTTTAATTTTTAGGCTTAGCCAAACATGTGATTTTTATATTTTACGATCATGTTTGGTGTACATCTTCCTTCACAACTTTCTTGATAAAATGTCATGTACATCTTACTTGACAGAAAAAGCTATTTTTTCATCCATTAATTTTCTGCCAACACATTTTTTGTTAACAAGGTGTTAGAATTTTATGTAAATTTAAACCTCATAGAAATTGAAAATCTGATTACTTAATAGCTAAAATCCTTCATGTCAAAACACCAAAAGAATTATTAATGCGAAACATACCTTAATTTATTGGGAATAATTCTTTATTACTGGATTTTGATTCCAAATCTTAAATCGTGAAGATCAACTACAATATCTGCATGCTTGACTTCTTAATCTTTAATCTTGATTATTGACTATTTTGATTTTTGAATTCTCATTCTTGATTCTTGATTTTGGATTTTGATTTTGACTTCTCGCTCCATAATTTTGATTGTCTCAATTCCTTCTTCTTAATTATTGATTTCTTGTTCTTGATTGTGAGTTGTTCCTCTTCAATATGTTTTCTGTTGTATTCTTATATTGATGAGATGACACAAGGAATGAGAACCACATATGAAATGGGGATCAGAATCCTATATATAGCTTCCATATATATATTTGGCTCATTATTAAATACAATCCTAATGGATTATGTCTCTACACATATACTCTGAAAGTCCAAAGTTGACTAATCAAGAGGGGGTGAATTAATTATTAATTTTTTTCATTAATAACTAAAGACTTTAATCTAATGAACACTCAAATGATAGAGAATAAATATAAGCACAAGTAAGCACGTAAATGAAGCAATGTAAATTTGCACAATGTGAAAATGTTAAGTAAAAGGGTTAGAGAGTGCTAACGATATAATAAGGAGATTCGATCCAATGCAATGATCTACGTCCCCCGTTACCAAGCTCTCTGGCACGAGCAAGACCTTTTTCACTATATTTATTGACTTGTGGTGTAATCCAACCCTTTACAACGCTTTCGGTGACTTACAACCAAAGAGCACCGATCCTTTTACAAAGTTGAGTTTTCCGGGACCTCAATACAACCCACAATTTAAAATGAATTTACAAGTAAAATCCTCTCTTCTTATCGAATAATAAATTTAGAGTTTAGAACAACGAGAGAGGAGGTAAACACTTTAATAGATAACAATGAGTATAACTCAAACGTGTTTGTTTAATCAAAAAACTTTTGATGAGGTAAAGATTTTTACAAAGTGTATCACTCAAAAAGTTTTTCAAGAGTTAGATGTTTTTGATCTTCAAAGAATTGAAAAATAAGGCAGTTGTGATCAATAAAAGCCTTACTTTAAAGCTCAAGAAAAGTTAATTCAAGTGAAGAATGAATGAAGTATTTATAGCATTCAAACCGATCAAAATCTCTGCCCATCCGGACATGGCATCCGGATGTCCGGATTAGTCCAAAATATAGTCGTTTGAAGAATGTCAGAACGGTTACAACAGGTGACCGTTGGGGTCATCCGGATGTCCGAATGGGCATGTTTTGCCCCCGGACACTTTCTTACGTGATTTTTCATTTGATGCAATTTCTTGAAATATTTTATCACATATAATTTTCAAAGTAGGTGACTTGATAAAAATTTATGCAGTCATTTGATTTTGAAATAATCTTTTTTATGCATAAAAATTGCATAAAAATTTACTTTGAGCTTTAATAGACCATTTGTCAAGTATTGAAATGTTTTATCTTTACATGAATGTGAAAAGTCTAAATACTATGTTTTGAATATCTTGTTGTGTGTTTCTTGACCGTACTTCGACTTTTGTCTCGTTTCGCATTGAGGCATCTTTTTGCGGGTTTTTGTTAATGTCGTTTTTCATAGCCTCGATTGATCGATTTGTTTCCATGTTGATCGTTGTATGCAAATTTCTTGACCTCGAACTTCGTGTCATCAATTTTATTGTTTATGCAATAATTACTATCACTTGAAATCAATTTGTTAGAGATAAATACAATTTGTTTGTGATAATCAAAACGAGATGCCAACCATAAGTCAACAATTTTCTCCCTTTTTGATTATGACAAACAAGAGATAATTTGCTATATAACTATCGAACAAATTGTTATATGTTCCCCTCGTCGAATGTTCCCCCCTATCGATATGCCGTGACAAAGTGAATGTTCCCCCTATCGATATGCCGTATGATTATGCATAATTATCATTGTATCTTCCTCCTTTTGGAATAAGCAAAAAGATCTAAATGAAAGTGCAAGCAATATACAAGGCGAGTGATATAAAGAGCGAAGTAATCAATTATCAAACGAAATTATACTAGTCAAACCATAGGAGTTCACATGCATAACAAAAGAGAAAAATAAACGATATATAAAAGAGTAGACGAGCTAGGGTACCGGAGGCATCGGTGGCGGCGGAAAGTAAGCATCGAGGGTAACAAAAAAGGAATCACGTCGATCTTGGAGGGCAGTCTGCAGTGTCTGAAGCTAAAGTAGCAGACTCCCAAAGCTATTGACGATGGCAGTGAGAGAATCAATGCAGCCGTGAAGTAGGTTGAATTGTTCTTCAATGAAGGAGCGATCAGTGGATGGACGGGATGTACTAAATGTAGGAATGTCAGCAGAAGGGATAGGAGCGTCTTCAGGGTCACCTTCAGATTCGTCCTCAAAGGGTAGAGTCGAGGGGCCGGAGATAGCGTCAAATCCCTTAGTTCTAGTCACCCATTGCCCATGATCTTTAACTATTCTCATTCGCTCGAGGGTTTGGATGTTAATGACATTGGTAAGACATAGTTTAATAGAAGTTTCACCCTCAAGTGAAATGTCGAAATGTTGAAATTTTTTTGTGAGAAGCATCCCGTAAGGTAGTGCTTTAGTGTGTCGTGATGCATACACAAGTTTCATTGCTCCTATAACAATAGTAGGGAAATCTAATTTTCGCCCAACCAATATAGAGTCCAAAACAAAGAGATCGATGTTACTCACTTCGTCTCGATGACCTTTGCATGGAAGAATGATGTTGGAAACGATGTTTTGCAAAATTTTATATCGTAGACTCAATTGATTGGCGCTAACTTTAGTGATATTTTCGAAATTTTTCCTGGTCACCCGACGACATGCCTCGGAGGGGTTATAACCGTCATGAGTGGGATGTGCTTTGTGAACAAAAAATTGTAGGTCACATGGTTGAAGTTTGAGAAGTTTATGAATGAGTGTTTTTGTGATTTTGAGCCGAATGTTTTTAAGAAGGCATGTGATTGTGTCGGAACGAGGTTCAAAATGCACGTCTTTGTAAAATTCTTTCATGAGGCGTGGGTATGTGTGTTCTTCCATGGTACACACATATACCCTTCTCATGTTTTCAAAATATTCTTCAATGTGAAATGCGGGAGCTTCTATAGTAAAATCGACGAAATCGACGCTCTTACCTATGAGAATGGATGATTTTTCAAAGGGATTCGACGGCACTTCCGGCTCCGAGTCCATGTCTTTTTCGGAAGAAGATGGTGGGGGCATTTCTCAATTTTTTTTCATCCTCTTGCCTCGTTGGGAGCTTGCCATTTGAGATATATAAGGAGAAAAATGTCGAAATCAAGGTGTAGGTTTTGAGTCACGTTGCTAAAAATGCAAGAATAATGAAATGAGTACGAAAAATGGGGTATGTAGTGATAGGGTGATGAAAGATTGAAGATCAATTTGAGGTTTTTGTGAAGAAATTGCAAGAATGAAGAGGGTTTCAAATGAGGGGAGAATGGAGCGATTTTGAAGTGGGTTTTGTGAAAAAAACGAGTAGATTGGTGTGGAAATCTTGTGGGTTTTGTGATGAAAAGGGGATTTGAGTGAATGGGAACAAGATTT
Source organism: Fraxinus baroniana (assembly GCA_903798355.1). Taxonomy (NCBI): domain Eukaryota; kingdom Viridiplantae; phylum Streptophyta; class Magnoliopsida; order Lamiales; family Oleaceae; genus Fraxinus; species Fraxinus baroniana. Next base: position 2,725 of record CAIGRO010032817.1, on the reverse strand, counting down.
GAGGGTATAGGAGCAAGTATAGGGAAAGAAATTGCGAAAATGTAGAAGAAGAAATGAAGAAGACGAGGCTGAAATTCGAAATTTTATGGGGGCATATCGTTATCTGGAAGTTCGAATGACAGAGCTTTAGAAACTCTGTCAATCCGGACAGAGGGTCCGAACGGGGCATAGCACGTCCGGATGATCTGTTTTGAAGATTTTCAAAGGATTATTTTTCCATATTAATTTCATTAATAATGCCTAAACATCTATGAATATATGAGAAACGATCAAGGGAGAGAGATTTAATGAAGATATCGGCTAATTGGTTTTTCGTATCAACATATTCAAGCAAGATGTCCCCTTTTTTAACGTGATCCCGAAGAAAATGATGTCGTATTTCAATATATTTAGTTCAAGAATGCAAAACGGAATTTTTGGACAAGTTTATGGCACTAGTTTTATCACACATAATTGGAACATGATCACAGGATAAGTGATAATTATGTAGAGTTTGTTTCATTCAAAGTACTTGTGCACAACAACTTGCCGTCAAAATGTAATCGGCCTTGGTCGTAGATAATGCTACCGAATTTTATTTCTTACTAAACCAAGATACTAGAGCAAATCCTAAAAGGTGACAAACTCCGCTAGTACTCTTACGATCAATTTGACATCCGGCCCAATCTACGTCCGAATAGCTAAGTAAGTTGATGTAAGTGTTTTTCTGATACCAAAGTCCCAAGGTTCGAGTTCCACTAAGATATCTAAAAATTCTTTTCACAGCTTTAAGATGAGATTCCTTAGAATTCGATTGAAAACGAGCACACAAGCATATACTAAACATAATATCGGGTTTACTAGCGGTTAAGTAAATGAGAGATCTGATCATACCGCGATATTTGGTAATGTCAACGGAGATGCCTTGATCATCCTTGTCGAGCTTTGATGATGTGCTCATTGGAGTGTTCATAGGTTTTAAGTCATTCATTTCAAACCTCTACAACATGTCTAATATATACTTACTTTGATTTATGAATATGCCATGACATGTTTGCTTGATTTGAAGTCCAAGAAAGAACTTAAGTTCTCACATCATGCTCATTTCAAATTTCATGCTCTTGTTTTTCGAGAATTCTTCACATAGATGAATATTTGTTGCTCCAAAAATAATGTCATCCACATAAATTTGAACAATGAGCTTGTCTTCTTTATGGGTTTTAATGAATAGAGTAGTATTCGTCTTACCAATAGAAAAATCATTTGACAGTAAAAATTTGCTCAAGCGCTCATGCCAAACTCTAGGAGCTTGCTTTAGTCCGTAAAGAGCATTTCTAAGTTTGAAAACATGATTTGAAAACTTATGATTTGCAAAATCGGGTGGTTGTTCGACATAAACTTCCTCTTGAATGAATCCATTTAAGAATGCACTTTTAACATCCATTTGATAAAGAGTAAAGCTTTTGTGACATGCAAAACACATGCGAATAGATTCTGACCTGGCAACCGATGCAAATGTTTCCTCATAATTGATACCTTCTTTTTGATTGTAATCTTGGGCCACTTATCTTATCTTGTTACGTACAATAATTCCATTTTCTTTCTTTCGTTTCTAAAACCCATTTAGTACCAATAACGGTTTGATTATTTGGTCTAGCGACTAAATCCCAAACATGGTTTCTTTCAAATTGATTTAGTTCTTCTTGCATCGCTAGAATCCAAAATTCATCAAACTCAGCTTCTTTTAAATTTTTGGGTTCGATTTGTAAAATGAATGCACAACTACCAAGATAATTTTTAAGAGAAGTTCTAGTAGTAATACATTTGATGGATCACCGATTATTAGTTCCTTTGGATGAGAGGAGATAAACTTCCATTCTTTTGGTAGTGTTGAGTTGTCTTGAGCCTCGGTTGTTTCTTTTCATTTTCTTGATCATTTGGTCCCTTCGATTGTTCTTCATTTGTAACTCCTTTATTTTGATCTTGAATATTCATCTATTCAAAAGGAGTTTCCAAACCTACATTATCATCACTACCTTCCTCTCGATCAATAAGATTAGATTCATCAAAAGTGACATGCATAGATTCCTCGACGTCTAGAGTTCTTTTGTTAAAAACTCTAAAAGCTTTACTAGTTAATGAGTATCCAAGAAAAAATCCAATATCGGATTTTGAATCAAATTTACCCAAATTTTCTTTAGTGTTTAATATAAAACATTTGCATCCAAAAACTTTGAAGTAGCTAATGTTAGGAGTCCTATTTTTCCAAAGCTTGTAAGGGGTTTTAGTTTTATTACGACTTACCATAACTCTATTGATAATGTAGCATGTGGTGTTAACGGCTTTGATCCAAAATATTTAGGTAAATTATTTTCATTCAACATGATCCAAGTCATTTATTGTAATGTACGATTCTTCCTTTCTACTACACCATTTTGTTGAGGAGTTCTAGGAGCCGAAAAGTTGTGTTCATATCCATTTTCATTACAAAAATCGTTGAAAGCGAGGTTGTCAAATTCTCCACCAGGGTCACTTCTAATTAGTCATGTCAAAACGGGTGGCCCACACACTATTAGGCCCGTGCACAGCCCATTTTTGGAATGAACCGGCCCACATGGGCTTCCGGGCCGGGCCGGACCGGGAAAAAATATAAGCAGCCTGGACCGGACCGGAAGCCCATGTGGGCCGGTTCATTTTTTGGGCCGGTTCGGCCCACCGGGGTTTTTTTTTTCCCTAATAAAATGAA
>CAIGRO010032808.1:0-18201 GCA_903798355.1 Fraxinus baroniana | reverse complement strand
ATTGATTTAATTTGTGTTTCATCGTTATTTTATTCATCATATTGCTAATCATTATTGATTGATTTCTTCTCCATTCCTTACTTAGGGAAAATATTCCCAACAGATACATGTGTGGATTGCAGTACAAAAATGATTATGTCTGTGAACCCCACCAGAAAATACAGAAAAGCAACTTCTTACTATCATTCTTTCAAAACATTTTTTTTCTCGTACTCATTTTTTATCATATATTCTCACAATAAAATATTATTACAACTAAATCCAAAAATTTTCTCTGCTTTCTAACCACACATTCTCCAAAAATTTGATATTCAAAGACTCATTATTTCCAAAAAAAATTATGTCAAACATGAGCCAAGAGTGCAAATCATGTGAAAAATAATGTAATACAAGAACTGTCATTTTAAGATGATGAAATTCTCTCAGTACGAAGATATACATGGTATTTGGGTAGAACCATATATGCCTCTTCTGGAGCATGTACTTTGGTACACATCAAGCCCCTGAACCACATTCTCATTTTCATTTTTATTCTTCTACTCATTTTTAACTGCACATTTTTCAATAAAATAATATTTTTCATCACATCAATAGTTTTCCTCCTTTTTCAACCACATATTCACCATTACATTAAAGAAAAAAAAAAAAAAAAACATTCTCTTGTAAAAAAATGTGCATCAAACACAATCCAAGCTTGTGGACAATCCATTTCCCCTTGTTTGCCCCCTTGAACAACTAGATCAGAGCTTTTCATAGGTGCATATTGTACCGTATTTGTTTCTTTGTACGCTTAGATGTGATTCCTAACACACACCATAACAATAAGTCTGTACATCATTTTGTCATCCAATACTGCTGAGCTTCGTGAAACTGGAGCTGCTGAAAGCGAAGACCATAGGAGAAGATAGAGAGATGGCCCCAAAAATAAAATCACTGCAAGGGAAGAAGCCAATAGCCTTTTCCTTCACCTGCTAGAAAAAAACATTCTCTTAACTACATCTTTGTTAAATTCTATTCATCAAGGATAAAGAAAAACTTGGTGACTCGTATCTCACCATTTTTGAGCAGGCATGTCATCGTAGACTCAGATTGGTGCGAAAGCCGATAGTAGACTAAAATTGATAAAGTTGAGATGTATCTTTAATCAAAAGAATCTCCGTAAGCTTATCTTCCTATCTTCTTCTTTGATTTAATATCCACAACGCCCACTTAGAATAGAAACGCTCACAAATTTGCTCTCTTTGAAATACTGGAAATATTCTTTCCACGCATCAACACCAGACAAACCTGCATACGTGATTATAGCTAGATCTGCAGCCATTGTAACCTGATGTATAATAAGTTAGTTACATTTTCCAAACATATAAAGAAAAAAACATACACAATCAAGTACAATGAAAACACAACCTACAGAATGATCACCTTACCGCTGGAGTTAATTTTGATTCCAGAAAAATCATAGGCTATCCTTTTAGTTTGGTTTCTTCGATTAGCGGAGCTGGTGGTTTCCAGATAAAAAATAGGGAATAAGTGCATATGCGCCACCAAAGCATGAAAGTATGAGAAATTGCCAAACATGAATTTTTCCCTTTGAGCTGCAGAAATGAATACATCTCATCTAAAATTAGAAAAATTAATAGAGATATGCTGAAAATTTAGACAAATGAAAATGCATTTTTCAAAGCTTTCGTCACAGCTTTTGTATTATAGCATTACTGCACCCGACTATGCTGAGGAAATAGAAGCAAGGTAGCCTTCTGTGTTACCTACTACCAGTTGGAAGAAGCAGCATACTGTAAGCTAAACGCCATAAACCCATGATGTACCATAGAGCCACGATCACTTCATTCATTTGGAAGCCATCATCTCCTTTCAAATTGAGGATCCCAAGTAATAGAAGTCCAATGGCTACAAAGGTTCAAAATTGGAGCATTATATAGTTAGAAAACCAAAATGATAAAAATTACATCAGAGAGGTACTTAAAGATTTAAAGAAACTGTAGTTTACTTATTAAAGTTATTATGCACTTGTCATATATGACTCTTTTCATGGCAATCTTAACACTTTCCTTGGTGGGAGCCAATAATGGAGGAAAGGAAAGGAAATGACGAAACATGGGAAGGACTGAAAATCTTTCCCGTCTTCTGGTGGACGGAAAAGTTGGAAAGAGGAAAATGGGTGGAAAACAATTCCTCCCTGTGTCACGCTGCTTATCATTCCAAAGTTGGACAGTAAGTGGAGCAGCAAAATTGTCGGTCTCTCAAGCCTAGTCCAATCAATAAAAAACCACGGATACTTCAATTAGAAAGACAAGTTCATGTTCAACACGTGTCGAATATCGACACTCTTCGAACACTTTACTATAATTATTTTTTTTTATCAAAAATAATATATGTTTTTATCTCAAAACTATTTTTAAATAACAAATAAGTACTCATTTTTAAAAGATTTCAATAAGAAAAATTAATAACAAGTATAAAACTAAATTTATTATATAAATGAAATTTTTAAAGAATTTAATCAAAGTGTTGGACGTGTCGTGTCAGAATTTTTTTTAAATATCGTGTGTCGACATGTTGGGCACATGTGCCAATGTCGGTGTATCATGGCTTAAAGCCCATCCTACCGCTAAAATGCAACACACAAATTGATCCACACACAAGGGAGGAGCCACACGGGGAGAGGGGCGACCGCCCTGGCAACATTCTTAAGTTTTTCCAAATTTTTTTCAATATATTAGATTTCGACACTCGAGTATTTTGACAAGAATAATTGCATAGGTTTGTGGTAAAAGTTTTACTTTGTGGTTGCAAACAACAAGGGTTTGATTCTGAGCAGCCATACTATTAATCCCCCCCCCCCCCCCAAAAAAAACCACATTTTGGTTTTTTAACCCCCCCCCCCCCCCAAAAAAAAACCACATTTTGGAAGAAAAATTTGCACAATTATTCTTAATCTTTAATATCTGTAGCAAATACATCCTCAGCATTTAACATCGGACTTTTCGATCCCCAATCTTTATTACTGTTTGAGTAGTTTGTCATTTTTCCATAACTCTATCAAGTTCCCCCAACCCCAACCCCAACCCCAAACTCAAAACTGTGGCTCCGCTGCTGTTAACAAAGAAAATTTTAGTTCCATCCCTACCAGAAAACATGCACGAGGTGAAGGACTTTCTTAATAGATACAAAATGTGTTCCCTACTTAACATATGATACGGGGAAAAAGAAGAAATAGAGAAATGACATTAAAGAAAGCAAATAAGCAAAAATAGATCGATTCTCTCTATTCCAAATTCTTGTATTTGGGAGTTAAACAAATAAATTGGCCATTGAGATAGTGATATTTGGTCTGGTCTCCCTAGTCATTGAAGTGAGTTGGTCTTGAAGCTCGTGCTTGCTAAAAAGGAAACCTAACAGGAAAGATTGGATAGCATTGGACAATCTTAAAGAAAATAAAGAAGCTAAAATGTTCATTACACTATCCAATTACATTGTATTAAACATGTAGCAAATCCAAATGGACGAGATGTCAACTCAGGAACCACAGTATCTTCATTTTCCTGTGGAAGCAAGTACCGTACTCGGGAACTTGAGCTCGTCAAATACTGCAAGTTGGTTGTCATGACTCAGCTAAATGGGCTTTTATTATAAGTGGGCTAGCCCAAGCCCTTTACTTTTGGTTGTATATATGGTGTGTTGGAAGAAGATTGAGGGTTATCAATGAATTGAATTGAATTGAACTGTGGCTTTGGATGCTCCCTCCTCCTCCTCTGGTTCCTTCTTCTTCTTCTTCTCCTCTCCCTGCTGTTGGTTTCTCCCACCAGTATTCTTCTCTCCAGCTTTCTCCTCCCATGTTTCTTCTTCTCTATCTTTCTTTTTCCATTCTTCTGCTGCTTCTTTGTTCTCCCTCCACTGGTCCATTCTTCACTTTTATATTTGTCCTTAAATTGTAATCCTTACATTGTAATAGGACTTATCAATCAATGAAATACAATTTATATAATTTATGTTCGTTCAATTAATGAAGTTCCAGCTTATGTTATTAATTATATATAGTTGTGTGGTGATCGTGGTTGGAAATTGACTGGTTTTGGTTGAGGTTTTAGCCCAATCATGACAAATGGTATCAGAGCAGTTGTATTATACTGGGCAACTGATAGATATGGATACAAGGTCTAAGGCAGTGAATGTTCATATTAAGAAGCTGGATCTGAAAATAGTTGATTTGGGTACAGTTACGAGCAGATTGAAGGCCAAACTGGAATCAACAAATCAAACCCTCCAGGTATTTGGTCATAGGCAACATAAAATTCAGGATGCTTTATTAGACATGAATCGAAATTATGACAAATTAGTAACTATAATGGCCCAAATGATTGGTGATTATGAAAAGGAACAGGAGAATAAGTGTGTGGAAGGATCCATGTCTAACAAGAGATCCAGTAGTGTATTATCATTACAAGAATCTAGTGTCAAGGAGTTGGGTAACCATGTTAAGGGTGATAATATGGGGGAAACCAAGTTGTAAAAAATTGACTTCCCTCCATTTGGGGGAGAAGGACCTAGAAAATGGTTGATGGAAGCCAAAAACTACTTCCAACTCCATCAGATTTCTGATGAACTGAGGCTTGGAATGGTTGAGAAGTACTTGGAAGGGAAGGCTTATATATGGTTTTATGGATTCATTGCCAATCACCCTGGAGCAGACTGGAGCTTGTTTTCTGATGAGCTTTGCATGAGGTTTTCAGAAATTATTGAGGAAGAAGTAATTGAATCATTTAGCAAGACAAGGCCTCTAGGAACAATGGCAGAACATCAGGAGAGTGAGGGTCTGACCTTGAAAAGATACAAGGAGGTGAAGAAGTCATGGAAGTATCAATCGATGCTTTAGTAGGGAGTCCGAAGCACAAAACATTACAGTGCCTAGGATGATTAGAGGAAGAAGAGTGTCCATATTGATTGATAGTGGAAGAACCCACAGTTTTATTGAGGAAAAACTAGCTAAGGAGTTGAAATATGCCGTTGATGAAACTAACAAGGTTACAATTAAGGTAGCAAAGTTTGGTCCAATCACATTTAAATTTGTACAAGGGTGTGTTCGGTTTAGTAGCGATGATGAAGTGGTGGAATTAAGGAGCATAATTTTTAAAGGGCCTGTAAAGAGAATAGAGGATGTGGAAAGAATGTTTGGTAAAGAACCTTATGGGATAGTGGGAGCTGTAGCATTTCAGTTGGCTTTACCAGAAGGGTCAAAAATTCATCCAGTTTTAAACAAAACTTTTGGTGCTTCAAGTAGTGCAAATGAGAGTCTCGAAGGAAACTGGAGATCAGTCTTTTCCTTGCAATCCGATCAAACCCCCACTGCTGAAACAAATTCTCAATCAGTAGAAAAAATAGAAGCTAATATACAAAAGCAGGAGGTTGATATAGAGGAGAAGCTGTGGTGCAAGATTTTGGTTATTTTAAAGGATACTAATGCAGTGCTTACTGCATTGGCGACTTCATTTTATAGATGTCCCTCTAATTGTATGTCAGTCATGGGCATAATGAAGACTAATTGGAAGTCAACGATTGCATATTTGACTAAAGGTGGTTTGTCTTGCATAAAGAGAAACCAAGAAGATGAGATGAATAAGGCATATGTCATCTTGCACTACCTGCTTAATCCAAGGGTAGTGAAGACAAGATATCCAAACCTTGAGGACAAGGCTAATTTAAGGAGAAGGGATGTCATGACTCAGCTAAGTGGGCTTTTATTATAAGTGGGCTAGCCCAAGCCCTTTACTTTTGGGTTGTATATATGGTTGTGTTGGAAGACGATTGAGGGTTGTCGATGAATTGATTTGAACTGTGGCTTTGGCTGCTCCCTCCTCCTCCTCTGCTTCGTTCTTCTTCTTCTTCTCTTCTCCCTGCTGTTAGTTTCTCCCATCGGTATTCTTCTCTCCAACTTTCTCCTCCCCTGTTTCTTCTTTTCTATCTTTCTTCTTCCCTTCTTTTGCTGCTTCTCTATTCTCCCTCCACTGGTCCATTCTCTGTTGGTCCATTCTTCACTTTTATATTTGTCCTTAAATTGTAATCCTTACATTGTAATAGGACTTATCAATCAATGAAATACAGTTTATATAATTTCTGTTCGTTCAATTAATGAAGTTCCAGCTTATGTTATTAATTATATATAGTTGTGTGGTGATTGTGGTTGGAAATTGACTGGTTTTGTTTGAGGTTTTAGCCCAACCATGACATTGGTGTAAGCATTAAAGGCTCATAAACTAGGCACGTCTAGCAATCCCAAATATATTCTTTATTTCATGTGATTTCTTCCCCCCACCCCCCCTCCTCATCAAATCCCAGCACGGATTGTTTCAATCCTGGCACAATATTTTACCCCACAAATAGTACTTCTTTAAAAATTCTTCAGTAAATTGGAATTCTTATGGGCGTGACAATGCCTGTACACTACAACTTGGTTTTAGGGATGTGATTCAATCGAGTTAAGTATACTCGGTTTCTTTTTCCCTCTTTTTGAAGCTAACATTTCCAGTTTTCACACAATTAGAGCAATGAAGCTATATTATCCACATCATTATTTACACACAGAATATTTATGAAATAAATAACATATGAATAAAATTTCAACATGTATAGAATTTGACATTGAAAAACTGAAAAGAGAGGTAAAAGAAAGAAGTGCATTGAATAATATGATAAAAAGAGAGTAACGCTTACTGGAATCTGATTGGGTGTGAGGAAGAAAACGTAGTACATGAGTCCAGCCCAGAAAGCAAAGAGCAAAAACGACGACGTCCAGTCCCTCTCCTCTCCACCACCATCGCAGCCACTACCACCACTCCAACCATCAGGCCTTGTGTAGTCCTTGTGTAGAAAGCATTCTGGCATATTTGCAGAAGACCCTTCTTCTTCTCGTAATTTTTCAAAAAAGCTGAAAATTTGAAGGCTCTTTGAAAATCATACGGTTTAATAAATGATGATGATAGTGGGGTTATCCTTCTAGAATTAGAATGGTTTGTAATTCGCAGAAAGGAGAAATTGCAGGATGCAAAATTGCTACTAGCCAATAGCCATCAATATTGTTCACTTTGTTAGAAAACACAACAAACATGGATGTTGAGTTGGCAGCAAAGATTTTACAATTCAGGGTTAGCCCAGTTTCAGTGGCATTCTCATTTTCAGTTGAGGAAATTACACCATAAATTTTCTTTTTAATAAATATTCATATTTTACTATTAACCATTTTAAAACCAAAAGTACTACATTTTTTATAGTAAAATTGATAACTACAAAACTATATCTCTCATCACTTAATTGATTCAATAGCTATAATCACTCCACCAGACCAAACAAGGCACCGCAGTCCCTGTTATATTACCAAAAGGAAATCCCCAAAATACAGTATTCCTATTTGAAGAAAAATCCCTAATTTGTAATCATCTTGAATTGATTTCCCCATCCATCACATTACTAGCTTGCTTCATATCCAAATCTAATTTTTATTTCATAAATCGTGCCAAGGAATCAATGTCTATAGGGCAATTTCGAGGGCTTCGATTTTTTCTTACATTTTTGTAATCCCTAATAGTGGCAAAAACATTTACTGTCCAGTGTAAAAGGTATCGTTATTGAATCTGAATGGTTGTAGCAAAAGGTTTTGTACTTTCTCTTAAAGTTTTGTGTAATAATTTGAAAGTTATTGATCTTTTATTTATTCTTGATGGTTCCTGCCTGTTATGATTCTTAAACGCAACTATTTACTTAGAATTGAAGCTTTTGCTATGCACAATTCTTAACATGCTTAAATTTTTTGTGCTGTATGACAGGAGTACAGTTATGCTCGGCAAATGGCACAGAAAAATAAAGGTGATCGGGAAAATGCTACTGAAACACTACATACAGAATCCAAAATGAAGCAAATTCGTTGGTTAAGTCACTCAAAATGAAGACCAAACAAGCAAATTTGTCCTCTCAAAGGGATGTGAAGGGAAATGTCGTACCTACTAGAGTAAAGGTAAAGAAGAGGTAAAAATCGGAGAGTAATTCCAGCTCAACCTCGAATTGGATTAGTTCACCGCGATTAAATATGCATTTTCATAATACATATCCTATGTTGTAATCTATTTTAGTTTTGAACCTCTGAATTGCGTTTATGAGTGAAAAGTTGCTTGGCACTTGAGATAATTTTCTGTATTGAATTAACAAAATGAGACAGTTTCCATTGTTTCTGCAGGCACCTCCTGACCTCCACCCCCAGATCATTTTTGATTTGATAAATTGTCGAAAACATAGCACTAAAATCAATTATTTATAGCACTATTTTATAAATTATTTCTGCAGGCACCTGTTGTGATTCAACAATGTAGTTTGCATCCAAAATTGTGATTTACGCTCACATCAATCTATAACTAATGCAGGTAGGATTACAATTGCTTCTTACTCTCCATTCGTTCTAATGTTATTATTAGAATAACATGGTGAACTTCAAATATTTCACATAGTTATCAGCTAAGAACAAGTTCTTTGAACCTTAACGTATTATTTTCCATTTTTCTGTATACATAATCTTTTGATTTAAAACGAAAATCATAACGTTATAGAATGCTTTTGTTGTGGATGATTACTAGGACTCTGAGATTCCAATTTCTCTAGTACGTATGAAGCATTTGAATGGGGTGCATCTTTCACATTATTGTTTCTTGCAATACTNATGTTACTTAATTAGTTCTTCCATGATTTTATTCTAGTTGTTCCTTCTATTTTCACCGATTTGTTTAGGAATCTTTTGAAGGTTTATTATTGGTTTCTTCCTTGCTACAATCCCGTGGTACGTTGCAGCATTACTTCAAGACCGCACCTGGCAGCTCAACTATACAAGCATGTATGCGAGAAGGTTATCGAAGGTTACAAAACTACTTTAATCTTGTATCATGGGGTATGAGGAAAGAATGGAAGCTAAGGGTATCATTATTGCGTAGCTGTACTAAATTCCAATTCCATTTTTTTCACCCAGAATATTTAGTCTGGATGTTGTTACCCCATCCTTACACTACTAAGAATTTTAGTATGGGGATGTTTTTTTATTTTTGCATGGTCTGGATGACACATTGATCTCATTTTGCGAAGATGCTAGCATGCTGTTCTGCTGGTTTACTTCATATTTTGTTGTTCCCTAAAATATCTTGTTATCTAATGTCATATTACAAATTATTCTGAAGTGCTTGATTCCAATCTTATCTTTATTTTTTTGGTTATACTACAATCAATGTAATATTACCTACTTCATACTTATGTTTTTTGGGGCATATACACAACTGGTTAGTGTGTCACAGAATCAACGAATCAAATGAAATAGTCACTTTGTTACGTAAGAATTGCTTATCAGTTCCTAAGATGATCACATTACTATTGGAGTAATAATGTAATGAACAGTTTATATTTTAAAGTCTGTGAAAATTGAAATTCAAGAGTAAGGTATTTCATGTATTTTCACGTGGAATCAAGTTTCATTTCAAATGGCGATATATATATGTTAAATTACAGCAATCAAAGTAAATAGCCCTTGAAAATTCCATTGCTAATGGGCAAGAATCACATTCAATTCAAAAGGACCCAAAAAATGGGGGTTTCACAAATAGAGATACAATGGAGAAGCTTGAGAGAATGAATTTTATTTTTTTTGGCCAGTTAACATTGATATGGTTGAGCTGTTGTATCCTTGTTTACAGAGGAAGCTAATGTAATCATCATGTTCAATGTCATAAACTGTACCTTGTTCTTGGATTTTTTTTTTGCCTGAATCAAGGTGATTGGAGAATATGATGACATTTTAACAGCGTGGAAAAAAAAAATGGAAATAATATGACGAACCTAGTTGAATTGATATAGTTATCAATCTTTGCAGTTTGCACCATCTTCAATACTGACAAAAAGTTCTTGGTAACAGATTAGGGAAGGCAATGTTTGTGTCATAATCAAACCTGATAATCCCAGCTCCATTTAATTCATCGATGATGGAGTCCTGATCAAAACTTCCTACACAATACACAATTTTTTCTTTTACTTTATTCTGATTTAGCGTCCTATATTCGCAAGTATTGTAACAAAAAACCTTGTATATCAGTGTAATATCCAAAGTTGCAGTATTCATAATTAATAATTACAAATGAAAAAAGTTACCTTTAATCATTTTGTAGAAAATTTCTTGCACGTGGATTTCACAAATTGGAATACAATGGATTATCCAAAGTTTCATTCTAGACAAGTTAAATGAGAAATTGTTACAATTACTTGACATCATTGTGAACTGACATTTCTGGAAGATTTGAATGACACACATGGTAAAGATCTTACTGCAGCCAATCACCCGCAATTGCCATTTATGAATGAGCTCAATTAATCTGTTAATTGTGTGATAGCAATTAATTTGCAGTTTGAATTTTGAATCTCCATCTATTTAGCTCATGGAGTTAATGTCTCCCCCTTTTTTGTCATTATAGAATTTCAGTTACGGATCTAATAAGGTAAGATTTATATCCAGTATTTTTGGGATTCTAAAAGAGTTTTGCAGTAATATTGGTATATGAAAATATTTGGTAGTATAAAATGAATTGTTATATATTAATAGGGTATTTATGATTTTTTCCCTTTTTCAGTTTTCAACGTTTTTTTATTTGTGGTCTTACATTGTGGGTCCAATTGGTACGTTTGATACCCATTTTGGGAGAAAAATTAGTTTTTGAATAGTGATTGATGGAAGAATGTGTGGTTAAAAAGTAAGGAGAATTTTTGAGTTTATGTGTAATATTATTTTATTGATAGAATGTGTGGTTGAAATGAAAGAGAAAAAGAATGAGAATGAAAAAAAAATGAGTGTCAAACAAAGGCAAAATATGAAATGTACAAAGGTAGACCAATCTCAACCCGGATAGAAGGTTTTTTTGTCTAACTTGACCAATCATAGTCGAGTAGTCTTTACTTGAATAAAGTTAGACTAAAGTACAATTGCAATATTGAGGTAAAGCCACCGTTGTTATATTGTTCAACTAAAGTCTAGTTTGTTTGATGAACTTTAAATTGTTCAGATGGGACTAAGGAATTTGCACATACTTGTAAAATTACTGGGTTCATTTCAAAGACTCGCAGAACTATTGCTCACAATATAAATCGACAAAGTAGTAGTTTTGCCCCCTCTTGCAATTTGCCTAAATTTCCCTAATATATAGCTTGGAGTCTTGTGGTCTCATTCTCCCAATGAAATACACATTTCTGTGGTTCCAATACCTCAATGTAAAAGACCGTTTAGTACTATTATGATTCGAACACAAATATAGGGCAGAGCAGCCAACCTACTTCGGATGGACCAGCACGACCCACACTTTTTCGCTAAAGCAAGCCAACCTGTACGAGATCTAACACAATCCCTTCGGGTGGGCCAATATCTTTTTGAAAAGGTGTCCAATTTTTCCCTTCAATTTAAGGACAATTTTTGTTTCCTTCATTAGGCTTTGACAACCACACTTGAAACAGATAAATGTCACAATGGATTGCATTGAAGAAAATGTCAAAACCATAATTCCAACATTCAGTAAAACTAAGATAGATAGTAGTAGAGGAAATAATAATAGTCATAGCACACACATTCCTTTACCCTCAAAGGGAAATAAACAAACACAGAAACAACACAAAGAAAGTATTTAGGGAAAGACACAACCAAGTGAAGGAGAATAAAGAAAGAGCAAAATGCATCGATTTATCCACTAAAACCCACATTATCAATACAATCTCAACTCGCGAACAAACCAAATTCCAGCATGACCTATCACAGCTTAACAGCTCCAGTCTTCTGGAATTAATCCAGGGCAGGGCTGACATGAATAATCGGCCCTTATGAATTATGATTCCGCTGAAGTAGATTGCATGCAGCAAAACCATTTCTTCTGCAAATCATTGCATTGACAAGGTCAAAGTGATGCAGATTTTGGATATATGAATTCAAATGCACGTTCAAATTAACTTAAAAAACAAAGAAATCGTGTCTCCAAACTTTTATTATCATCTCACCAATTATTTGTGTACGAGGCCATCAGGAGGGTGTTTGAGCTCATGTTTGTCGAGAAATAACAGATCTCTCAAGATATGAGGCAATTGCTAAAAAAATATAACTATTAAGTTCAAGAGACCCTCATGAAATGGGGAAGTCAGGTTAAGTGACTTAGAGGCGTGGTTAGCAGCTATGAAGTGGTGTAGGATGGTCTTCATTACCGAAGTTATCGTTAGGCAAGAGTGGGAACTAAGGACGAAAGCTCGCAATTAAAGAATATGATGGGCGAGACAGGGTTTGAAATGCACATGTTATATATTGCTCTCAAATGCTTTTTACAACCTGACTACTTTCTCAACTTGAAAACTGATTTACAAATGACCTCTTGCCTCTATTATAGCCATCACCTCCCATATGGTTTGTGAAGATTTAGTTTATCCAAGGGTTTAGACTCTTCCATGAAAATATCTAAGGTACAATGGAACCCTATACGCTGATTTCCTCTACACTATTCTACAATTCTAGAAGATTGTAGACAAAGCTATTCGTGTTGATGCTATGGTCCCTGCCTGTCACCATAGCAGTCTGATCATCCTGCCTTCAGTCACCTGGACGCCTTGCCTAAGGCATCGTACCTTCTGTCACTGCCTTCGGCGCCCTGCTAGACCATTCAACTACTTATGCAGTTGCTAATGTGTTGGGATAGTGTATGTAATAATGCACATTGGCATCAAAGAGAAAATCTAGTGGTTTTAAATTGTATTGTCCAATACTTCTAATCAGGCAGCTTCAGCCTTCAAGTCTGTCTCATAACAGGCCCTTGAACTCATTACAAATATTTGTACCAGCATCCTTTCTGCTGTGAGGCAATGACCTATCTGCTGCTGAGCTTGACGCACTGCCACACCTAACTTGGTAACAGTGTCCAGGGGTGCAGTTCCTTTCTCGGGTTGCTTCAACTAGTTAAGCCCGCTTAAAATTTTCTTTCATTTTCGAGGATGAAATCTGAAAATGACGGTAAATTTTTTTATCCAAAATGAAAAGTGTAACTGTAGGATGTGGGAAGCATTTGCTTAAACTTCAAGGTCTAAAGTGTTTGCATGCTCTTAAGTTTTTATATGTTTATGTGCGCAAATGTGCATCCGTGTGTGAATAACCTAATCCCTTGTTTCAAAAAGGAATCATGTGTATTGACTTTTTCCATCATTTTTGTCAACAATAAAATTTTCCATCAATTTTATCTATTTACGAGCAAAATTATCTATGTAATATCAAGATTCAAACTATGAAAATATAGTTTAATGAAACATATATTTCCCAAAAACCAACATGAAAAACGAGCCAAATCTAATAACCTGACTACATAAGGACTGCAATAAGTTTTATGTTGAAATAGAATGAATGAGTTTTCTAACTTGCACCAATCTTAAATTTACTTTTCTTTAGATATAATGGACAGAAATATCAAATTATAAATAGCAGTTGGAGCGTTAAAAAAAAAATATCATCATATGCACGTCGTCTATTCATGGAAGCAAGGAAATGAGCACACAACTTACAGAGTGAGGCTTTCCAAGAGTTTCCCCATGCTTATAAGTAGAGTCATCCTTTGGCGGTGAGTCAGACTTCCCACCTGTTCTTTTCTCATTCCGAGCTTTGTTAAAGATCACAGTGAACCCCTCAGCAGATGCTGGATCATTAACATCCCATTCTCCAAATTTTGGTAATGGTCGACCCTTGTCCTGTGGACATTGAAACTTACTACAAGAAACTTGAATTTTTTGTGTACAAAAAATAGAAGGGGGGGACATCACATTGGAACATCGTTCACATTAAATTTAAATATAAAACTTCTGAGGCCAGACATCAAATATTACAGAGATTGCACCAATTGTATATACGCAAATCACAATTTGTAATATGTAAAATCGCAAGGTGCTCCCAATAATATTTCAGTATCGTGTAAATAAGTGTGCTAACGCAAATATCAATACAAAGTATCATAATATACAGTTGAAATTAACAGGATTTCATATGATGGAAGTTTGGAAGGGAATCAAGCTCAAATTCGATTATATGAAAATATTTAGAGTAGAGTTTAAAAGAAAATGTTAGTAGCAAAATAGCATCTTTAAGATATCAGTGGTCAATTAAGCGTAAAGACCTAAACTAGCAGCATGCCAAAAAAGACTCACAAAATAATAAGAAACACATCTTTTGGCACTTTTAGTACTAAGCACTGATGAAATCCCAGTTAATATGAAGGACAGAACTATGACTTGCATAAGGTAAGGCTCTCCTATCCATAAAGATAAAAATTATCCATATGATATAATTGTTCCATATCATTCTGCATCATTTACTTTGAGGGAACAAAGAATAATGGTCACTGTTAGAAAATGACTATTTAAAGCAGAATCATTGAGAACATGAGATTTGTTCAATACACAACTTTCAATCCCATGTATTCAACATGCAACATGAAAATGATCTGTTGCAACTATTTTTCAGAATTTTTCTTGATCATCTTATTTATGCGGGAACAAAATAAGGCCGGATGAGTCCAAACCAAAATCTAAGCTAGCTCTAAGAAGGTAATATAGTAGTACCCTTTGCTTAATCTTTTCTATGTGATACTATAACTGTAGTGCAGCAGTGATCATTTCTACTGTAGTGAAGAAGCACACAAGAATGCTGAAGCCAAGTTAGAGGACATCATATAATTTAAGAGTTAAGTTTCTTCGACACTAAATCAAACACAAGATTTTTTAAAAATGTTAAGTTGTGGTGGATAAATGTGTAATCACCAATGCATTCGTGTTATCAATTAATGGAACTATGTAAATTCTTTCTTCGTTACTACCTTGTTATATCTTCTATCTAGTATACAATAATTCAGTGTTCCACATTATCCTAGAAACATCCTAATACTACCCCAAACATCAACCACACATTTCAATAGCAGGTTGGAATACAGAATACAATGTTCATAACCCACAGACAATGATATAAAATCAAATGTAAAGGAAGTCCTGACTATCTCTGACAGTCAAACTTCTACTTGACTGTTACGGTGCTGGTTCATATCAAGTATCAACTATTATTCCATCTGACCAATCAAGATTAAATGCATTTCTTATATCTACTTCTTCCTTTATATACTAGATATACACAACTGATGGCCTAGTGTAAATATAATGTGTATGTAATAGGAATTATTTAAGTAGTAGCTACTATTTTATAGACAGAATGAGAAATACAAGGAGAAATCTGTCTGCTACAATTATGCTATTCCACATAGAATTTTCACCACAAACACACTTTTCCCAAAGCATGTTGCCAGTCAAAAAGAGGATGACACACTTCTTTCTCTAACCAGATTACCATACTCATCAACGGACGCACATGCCTCTATATGCATATTCAAACATATTGGGCCAAGTGGAAGCTGAAGAGAAAAAACTGAGACAACTTTTCACACCATATGGAAGCAATTCAATTAAAAGAAAAGGATAACTCGCTTGAAAATTATAGATTAGAGTAAATAAGATAACATAATTTATAAAAACACGTGTCTATGTTGATGCATAGGATATTGGGTTTTTTAAACCTAAAAGGTGAAGGAGTAGCTCATCTCTTATATGTTAGTTAATGTTTCCATCTTTAAACAATATGGGATTTTAACTTAATACAGACTTCCATTCTTTAGTATGAGAGACATTTCTAACTCATAATTGCAATACTTTTGCATTTAATTTTCAAACCAAAATCCCCAGCACCTGCACACGTACTCGTCACACCAAGAAGACTCTCCCACCTACTTGTCTCCCAAGCATCCGTCTGGTATTACCTCAGCCACAATGTGTATTTTCCCTAGTCTAACTAAACCATGCCTCCACTTTGTTTTGCTCTCTTTCTCTCTAACTTTTTTAGTAAGCCTTCATAGATCTAGTGATTCACAGATGAACTAACTCACATGACCATGAGGTATTAAGTTGCAGTATACAATGGAAATGTCAAATCTTGGAACATACACCAAGATTCCAATAACCTAGCCACATACCCAAGAAGATAAAATCATAATTACTTTATCTTACGGGGAGAGTACATAATTATTTTTTCTGAAGGAAATTCAGCAGTTAAAGAACAAAAGAAATGAGGACATTACTAATCCTTTACATAATCAGAGGACCATAAAATTCAAATTCAAAAGAAAGGAATATACATATTCATATTTAACTAACAAAGATGAAGTTAGGGTTCATACCTCCATGACTGAATAAAATTTGGATTTTGCACACAGAGAATTTTTTTAAGATCCCTGAACAACTTGCGTTGGTTGGTTTTGCTTTTCTTATAAATTCTCAAATGGTAGGTTGACACGTAACGTGACGAAATGTCTATGTACACCAAACATGATTGAAATTTAAAACGGCGGAGAGAGAAGGCGAGAGAACAGCTAAGCCTAAAGTGGGCCAACGGACCAGATGTGCCATGTGAATCGTGAGACCCACTCCTTATGCGGTCCCCACGCCGAGGGTTTCTTGTTTGTAGGGTAAAATTTCGCTTAAGTAATCACCTTTTTTTTTTGTTTTGTTTAAAGCGGTACAAGTAAATAAATATTGCACATAATGATATCCATAATTACATGTGGCACTGGATTTAACCTTTAATTCAAATTTCACACTTTTACATCAACAATAGGATTTTATCCACATTACATAATGAATATCATTAGGTACCCAAAATATGTACAAATAGAATTTTCCTTTTTTTTTTCTCTTTCAAACTTTTTTTTTTCCCTGCACATCAATATGTAAATAATTATGTACGAGTAACATTATTTAATTTCACGGCCCATCACATATGATCTTCTAAATCAATAAAATTATAAATTATTTAGAGTTTGATTGAGTCCCATCTTGAAAAAAATAAATTTTGAAATACTGATTTTTTAGAGAATATATGGTTAAAACGTAGGAATTTTTTTTTGATTTATATATAAAATTATTCTATTAGGAAAATGTATGCTTAAAAATGAAATTATATAAAAATAAATAAATAATTTTTTAAAGAATGTGGCTCAAATAGGGGTTTAATTGACGGTTCTATTGACATTGTCTTCACATTAAGCTCCCGTTTGGTACATCTTAAAACTTTCATTCTCATTCTTCTACTCATTTTTAATCACACTTTTTACAATAAAATAATATTTTTCATCACATCAATAACTTTTCGTGTAAAAAAATTATCGTGAAAATATGTGATTGAAAATGAGTTTTAAAATAAAGAATTTTTAGATAACGAGGATCAAGAATATGCTGAAATACATGTTTTTGACACTTTTATAATGTGACACAATGATAAATGAAATCCTATAGGCCGATTACATGGATGATTAGTTGCGGCAACTGTTGATTAACTAGTTTGGATTAATTTAAGAGATGAGGTGATGATAGAGTGAGCCGATTGGAAAATAAAGTTTAGCGACATAATTAAGATTTTTCTAGAAGTTCAATGACTGTGAGGATGAAATTAAGGGTGTGTTTGAGTCACATTATTTTGGAAGAATGTATTATGGAATAGTAAATTGTTGGAGGATGTGTGGTTGAAAAAGGATGAAAAGTTATTGATGTGATGAAAAATATTATTTTTATTCAAATATGTATGGTTGAAAATGAGTAGAAGAATATAAGAGTGTGTTTGATGCACATTAAAATGAAAAAATGCATTATTTTGATGTGAATATGTATGGTTGAAAATGAGTAGAAGAATATAAGAGTGTGTTTGATGCACATTAAAATGAAAAAATGCATTATTTTGATGTGATGTGATGAGAAATATGTGGTTGAAAAAGAAGGAAAAGTTATTGATGTGATAGAAAATAGTATTTTTTTGAAGAATGTGTGGTTGAAAATGAGTAGAAGAATGAGAATGAAAAAAATAATGTGGGACAAAAAGGGGCTAAAAGTA
The DNA here is from genome assembly GCA_903798355.1 of Fraxinus baroniana. Lineage (NCBI taxonomy): Eukaryota > Viridiplantae > Streptophyta > Magnoliopsida > Lamiales > Oleaceae > Fraxinus > Fraxinus baroniana. Next base: position 173 of record CAIGRO010032808.1, on the reverse strand, counting down.
ATTAATAGTACATTTAAGGGGAGAAATAAAAAGAAGTTATGTAGGAAAATTTAATTTTAAGATTTGTATCTGAGCTTCACAGACTCCGGGTGGATAAATGTAATAAATCTAAACACAAAATTCACCATAAAATAATAATAACTCATTGATTTCCTTCAATATTCATTTTGACG
>CAIGRO010032806.1:0-10080 GCA_903798355.1 Fraxinus baroniana | reverse complement strand
TGCAAAATTTAGGACAAATCAAGGGCCTCTATCAGTATTAAAACCACAGTACAACGAAAACTTCCATCACGGAGGCAAAAAGAATGACAAACGATCACCAACTTCATAAATTTCGTCGAATATCTTTTCAACATATTCTAATAATATTTTACATTAAATCCATTTAAAAAAACAAAAATAATTTACTTCATAGAAGATGTTTGTCTACCAGCACTGCATGATGTAGGAGGATTCTATTGAAAATCATTGAGTTCCTTCCATATCCAATTTGACATCATAAATTTACCTTTTTTAACCGTAGAAACTGAAAAAAAAATGAAATTGAGAGAAATTAGTGTGAGTATAGGAGTTGATGGTTGGGTAGAAAAGAAAAATTAATGATTAAAATTTTACGTTTAATAATTTAAGATAATGTTTATATTTAAACTTAATCGACAATATATTTATTATTATCACATTTTAAGTTTGTTTAAAAAAATTTAAATCGATCCAAATGGATATTCATATTGTAAAATATCGAATCAAACGAAAAATTGTAGGAAAATAAAGTTCGAAAAACGGACATTAGAATGGGGTTGAGATTGAAAAGAAACATAAACAATCACGATTTTACGCTTCACAATTAATGTAAAATTATTTTTGATATTTAAAATTTATCAATAATATTTTTATCATTGCCGCACTTCAACATTTGGCTATGTCGAGCCGAGCTGAGCCATAAAAATATTGAATCAAACGTTTAAAAAAAAATGCTACTTAGCCGAGCTATAAAATTATTTGGCTCGGCTCGACTTATGAACAGTAACCGTCAAGTGACTTTTTTATTCATGTAGGACAAATCTTTTGAATATTAGGGCTTGTTTGATTCACCCAAATTTTCCATGGAAAATGGAAAATAAATTCCAACTTTCACTTTTGCCTTGTTTGATACACTATATTTTCTAGGCAGGATAATTCTATATGTACTAAAAATTTTACTACATGGTTTACTTAAACGCCAAGGGGCGCAACTTGGCGTTTAAGTAAACAATGTAGTAAAAGAGAAAGTAAGTGTAGCATTGTCCTTCCAGGTAATAAATTTTCTTGGTTTTGTCTCACGTGTGTTTTTCCTTGGTTTTTCAGGCTACTTTTTTTGTGTTTTTTTTTATTTTTATTTTTGATAATGAAAACAAATTCTATCCCTGATCGTTACAATTCCCAGAAAAACAATCCTAGACAATTCAATCTCATGAAATTTATTTTCTTTCCACCTAAATTCTACTCTTGCAATCAAACGGACCCTTAGTTCCAAAAACAAAAAAAATGGGAAATGAACGGACCGTCGATGGGACTAATGCAAGACTTATAAATTGTGAATTATGCTGTCAAAAACAAAAAATAGAAACCATATACTATCCATGCTTATAGGTTGGGAGCAAATGGAGCAATTTTCCTTAAAATAAATGTGATTGAATTATTAAGCCCTTGTTTGATCCATATTACAAACTAAAGAGAAAACTAGAGAAGTCAATAGACTTGTATGTATTATAATGAGAATCAAAGTGTCGTATACATAGGGAATGATTAGGGATACAATCATAATAATTTCTAGGGTTGTGGATGTACAATTGTCATTTACTAATAAATTTATCATTTACAACACTCCCTTCAAATTGACACATTACAAAATATTTGTCTCATTAAAATCTTGTTTGGTAAAAATTTAACGGGACAAAAAAAAATTAAACGAAGGAAAAAGAGTACAGTTATTTGGGAGTATTAAAAATAAATTTTGTCTAATTAAAACTTTGTGAGGAAAATTTAGTGGGATATAACATAATCGAAGAAAAAATAGTACATTCAATCTCCCTGGTGTTGATCACTAAAAGTCTTTGAGTCTACACATTCCAATCTCGTTAACTAATTTCATGAATGTAAATGTTGACAGTGTTTTTGTGAATAAATTAGTAACATTGTCACTTAATAAATTTGTTGAATATTGATGTTGTCATTAATCTGAAACCCATAGGTATAAAAGAATTTTGGAGAAATATTCTTTCTCATGTCATTTTTGATATAACATCCTTTGAGTTGTGCAATACAAATAGCATTGGCTTCATACAAATTTGTTGGACTATTTTTTTGTTAAAATTTATTCGCATGATACTTGAATATAATGGATCATGTTCCTCAATCGTACACATTCTCAACATACTTCATGGATTGAAACAATTTCAAAATGATTCGAGAATATTTCTGTCAAGGATTACTTCACAGATCTCCAAAATATAGTTGTTCCTCCACTTATAAATACATATCTTATTTGTAATTTTGCATTATGTGAATTGGAAAGATAACTTGCAATACTTGATGCACCCGATATCGTATTAACATTATTTTCTACCAATACTAAGTCAAAAAAATATTTTTTGTCTTCAAAAATAGTATGTGTAGTTGCATTATCAATTAAGCATGTATCTTGACAATTCATCATGAATATATAACAAAATAGATATATTTAAAACTTGAATTTAAATTTAAATGAGTAAATATAATTTAATATTATGAAATTAATGATGCATAATAAAGTTTCAAATTTTTGCGAAAAGTAAAAATATATTTCAAATTGAATTTCTAAATAAACGGAAGTACTAAAATGTAAACTAATATATATTTTTAATCATACCACCCATAATCAAATGGTCAATATTTTCATTCAAATTAACAAAGAAATCAGAAATATTCAAATGAGTCACATCAATTAGACCATCATAATCAGTAAAATTTGTTTTCACTTTTTTTTTCCCTTAATTGATTTTTGGTAGATGATACAAGATGTTTTACAGTACGACAGATACATACCCAATACACTTTCATTTCACATCTAAACCAATTTTTTTCGTGTTCATTTTTGGATATGCTACTTTTGTTTGTTTTGTACCTTTTGAAATTGTTGCATTGTACCGATAACTTTGCTAATTATTTCGTCCATGATTTATTCCACGTACGTTCGCATTTACGTCAACATCCTTGTATTGACATTGCATTTGCTTTAGGTAATAGTACAAAACCAATTGGACGTTCATTTTTTTGTTTAGCTAAAAGTAGGCAATATATGAGTTTTGAGTACTTTTTGAAACCACTTTCATAATATTACTGCTATAGGAGCACGTTCAAGATATGAAAGATGGAAAAAGTTTTTTCCAACGTAACTTCATCAATGATTTTTTTCTCCACACAAGATCAATCTTAAATATATTTTGAACATTTCAAAATTATACTCACTAACAGTTTTGAAATCTTGCAAACGAAGATACATCTACTAAATTCTATTCATTCCACCATTTTCTACTAAATTCTTTATATCGTTCAAAGCATAATTCAATCGTACAAGANTCAATTTGGAACATATTCTGAATAGTTCAGAATTGTACTCACTAACAGTTTTGAAATCTTGCAAACGAAGATACATCCACTCATAACGGGTTTTGGGGAGGACTATAGTCCTCTAATGATCAAATCTTTTAGTCAATTTTTTTTTCTAAATGATCTATGGATCTTTTTGGTGAGATATTTGATTTTTAATCTATCATAAAGATAATGACGAAGAAAGATAAGTGCTTTTATACGATCTGAAAGGATTTTTTTTGTTTCCTTCTTTATTCTCTCTCTCGAACTCTTTGAGATATATAGATATCAGCATTGAGGATATGTCAAGTACAACAAACTCAAATTCTGTGATATTTACCATTTGATAAACTAAACAATAAAGTAAAAGAAAATATAATTAGTTTCGAAAAATATGATTAAACATCATTAATAGTTAATCAAGTAGTTAATATCAACATGACATAAGTTACATATTTTCCTTCAAGGATAAACAGTAAGGGTCCGTTAGATTGCAATGGTGGAAAATGAGTGGAAAGAAAATGAATTCTAGAGAATTGAATTGCATAGAAATTATTTTACTGGAAATTGTAATTAATTGTGTTTGATTGATGTAATTTTTCACCTGAAAAATATTGAAAGTTTGGTATCCTTTTGACTTTATTTTTATAAAAATTGTCTGTTAAAGCGATAATTTCTTTTACCATTCGGTCTAGAATTTGTTTCACTTGCCAAAAAAAAAATTTAGAAAAAATTATCATATCGAATATCATTCGTTTGACTTTGTTACGCATGAAAATTGTCAATAAAAGTGATAAATTTTTTTACCATTGTATTTATAATTTTTTTCAATTGCTTAAATTTAAAAAAAAAAAAAAAAACTTGAAAATCAATTCTCACGAAAATTATGGGAATTTGTTTTCCACAAAATCAAGGAATTGGTAAGCATGTGAGCCAACGGTGGAAAATATTTTCCATAGAAAATAAAGTGTATTAAACAAGGTAAAAGTGGAAGTTGAAATTTATTTTCCATTTTTCATGGAAAATAATAGCCTATCAAACACACCCTAATTTAAAATAGATTTTTCGAAATGTGTACTACACTACTACTTTGGGAGCATATTATATTTTACTATTACTTCTTTAAAAACGATATGTCAATATTATTATAAAACATTGAAAATTATAATTCATCCTCTTTAACAGCAAACAATTTTTTCAAAAATATTAATTATATGGGAGCATATTATATTTTACTATTACTTCTTTAAAAACGATATGTCAATATTATTATAAAATATTGAAAATTATAATTCATCCTCTTCAACAGCAAACAATTTTTTCATAAATATTAATTATAGTATTGTTCTACCTCAAGAGCGACGTTACAATATTCTTTTGAAATATTGAAAACTATAATCCATGCTCTTCAAGAGCAATTAATATTCTTCTTAAAATATGAATTATAATATCGTGTTACTTCAAGAGCAACAATATGATAAATTATTGTTTAAAAACATTAGTTCTTTAGGAGTCATGTATTATTTAAAGAGTTGTGCTTTTTCAGGAATGACAGTAAACTATTTGTGATAGACAATAATGGTGCTAAATTCATAAACCATGCTAATTAAAAAACATGAACAAGATAATTAATCGAATAGGAAACAAGAAGCGAAAAAAAAAAAAAATTAAGACAAATATGAATTAAAGCATGAATTAATGTGTACATATATCCCTAGTCCCATGAAGATAGTTTATATATATATATATATATCACACAAATTAATATTTTTTGTTAATATAGTTAAATTAATAAGTTTTACTATTTTTTTTCTAGTATATCCCTATATTAAAGCAATCAATATTCAAATTAATTAAAGTATGATAATAAAACACATTAAATAAAGATATATTAGAAAATTAATATATTAACTACATTTTCAAATAAGCAACAACACTATAATTTGGAATAGACGAAAAAAGAAAATAGAACATCTCTGTAGGATGGAGGAGTAATATTTTAAAGAGCAATGCTATTCATCCCCATTGGAGTTGAGCACCGGTCTATGCGGCGACTAATGTGACATTAAATGATAGGTGAAATTAAATAAGTCATTTAATTTCACCTATCATTTACCTACTCACATGTAGGCATATAGACTGGGGATTCATCCCCACTGGGGATGAATAACATTTTTGTATTTTAAACCATTAATGGAGACAGAATTGATGACAACACATGGATAGGACCCAGAGTGCACTTATTACAGAGAAAATCTTTACGAAGCTCGGGCATGTATTCCCAAAAGTTTTTATGCATCACATGGACAGAGGAACATGACATTTAATGACCTAAAAAGAATGAGTAATGCTATTCGTAGTGAAAATTATCGGTGATCGTCTTACGTGGTATATACATAGTAGTTTATTATTTGATACAATAATATTGTAGTTTTTTTATTACCTTATACATCAAATAACAAAATGTCATGTATATACCACGTAGAGCGATTATCGACAGCCTTCACTACGAATAACATTACTCAAAAAGAATTAATGATAGGCTGCAAGATGTGTAAAGTATACAAGGCATAAATTGATTTATTTTTTTATTTTTTGAAAAAATGATTTCTAGAAAGAAAAACGGGATTTTTTTTTTTTTTTTGCCCTTTTAGGAATAGTTCGTGTAGTAGCAACACGTGTAAAAGAAATTCACATGTTATCAAATTAATATTGGTACACATAAATACATAATAGATAATTATACTTAAGAAAATATTACTACCATCTTTCAATTTTGAAGAATTAAATTTTCGTGCGGATGACATGTAACATAAATTAGAGAAGAAATGAGAAAAAAAATTAGAGAAGTCCATGAACTTATATGTATTATAATGATAATCAAAACCTTATATTTATATGTAATAATTTCTAAAATGCAGTGTTATAATTATTATTTATTAATAAATTAACTATTCACAACAATTCTTATTTTTTTCAAAATATATTTTTCCCTATTCTTTTCAAACACACGTTTTTCGATAAATAATGTTACACATAATTAAAAATTATTCATTTATTTTTAACCACAAATTCTCCGTCCTACTCCAACCGTTCCAAAACGTATTATGCAGAAAACAAAATATTCATTTCTCATTTCCCACATTTTTCTTTATTTGATCTTTTGTATTTTTTCTAACAAATATAAATTTTGGGCGAAATCTCTATTCCGCTATCTCCACCCTATCATTTGTCCCCGAAATCAGGTAATTTTCTTCCTTATTCATCCGCAATCATCCTTCCCAGTTCTGTTACTTGATATTAATATGGGTTTCCAGCAATTTTCTACAGTTATTTGCATTTAGTAGCTGGTTATTTGATCTTTGAGTAACCCATTCAGTTTAGTATTTAGTAATTGTGGGTCTTGTAAATTTCTCAATTTTCAGTGGCATTTTGAACGGCAATCGATTGTATCAGATCTGACTCTGTTGATTTAGGGAAATCTTGAAGTGGGTTCTATTGATTTTTGTTGTGTGTTGCTTCACATACTTCAGAGTGAAACCAATTGAGCCTTTAGATTGATCCGAGTGTATATTTGACTATATCAAGTCATAAGTTTTTGGAAATTAGAGTTTGAAATTCCAGTGCAGTGTTTGGGTTGGTGTAGATGGGGAAACCATTACTTTATGAAATGTGGGAAAAACCAGCCACAAGTTGTATGATAGGATTATGTAGTGCAATATGGTTCTATATACAGAAGAAGAACATTGGGTATTCTCATGTGGGCTTGAGTTATGATACTGCAGTGGAAGGTCACCACTGGAGGCTAATAACATCAGCTTTATCACATATAAGTGTTCTTCATCTTGTTTTCAATATGAGTGCGCTTTGGAGCCTTGGGGTCATTGAGCAGTTAGGCCATATGGGTCTTGGTCTGGAGTATTATCTTCATTATTCATTGTTATTGGTTGTTTTGTCAGGAATACTAGTTATCGGGATGTACCATGTCTTGATTCAGAAGTTCAAGATAGATTATTTTAGGAGAGTGACTGCAGTTGGGTATTCATGTGTTGTTTTTGGGTGGATGACAATTTTGTCGGTGAAACAGCCCTCATCTAAATTGGATCTTTTTGGATTTCTCTCACTACCCATCAGTTTTGCTCCATTTGAGTCCCTCATCTTTACGTCTATTATTGTTCCACAAGCAAGTTTCCTTGGTCATTTGTCAGGAATTATTTGTGGATATTCTATTGCCTGGGGTTTGATCCATGGAATGAACAATTATTGGGCGGTATCTATGCTGGGGTGGATTGTGCTTATATTTATTTTTAGCTTGAAGAAGTCTGGTACATGTGATTTCAGCTTTCTTGAGATCGAATCGGTGACAGATCCTTCCATGCCTTCTGTGCGTTTCATAGCTTCGGGAAATGATAGAACCTTGCAGATGAGCACATTGCCAGATGTCAGTACAGATATTGTCTAGCTTCTGGGAGAAATATTGATATATATTTTGCATTTATACTTAAATTCTTTGGGTCTATCAGGTCGTTTAGCTAATGCTGTGATAAGGCGACGCTTCTGGGAGGCTGCTTTTACTGCTTTTCAGATTAGCATGAATGTCAAATGTCTTACGACACTATATGGAGAATGAGAGTCACTGGTAACCTTTGTTTTCCGCTTCTCTTTAAGACGTGTTTAAAAGCTTCTCCAATTTGTTGGATCTTGGTCCTAACTCAGTAGCCCTCGTGCTCGTGTACCAATTTTTCTCAATCTTAATTTCATCAATTATGAACAGTTGGATAGAGGGTGAGACAAATTCATTTGTTATTGATCTTTCCTTTTCAGACACGAGGCATGTGTCACATGTCAAATAATTTCCTTCATGAAAAATATATATATACACGTGTGTGTGTGTGTAAACGGATAAATTTAAAGCAAAAAGTCATAATATTCTTTTTAAAGTTGAGCTTTCATTCTCAAACTACATGTGATTAAAGGAATCTGATAATAGTTTCTCAATTTTCTAATTCTTTAACAGGTACTTATTTTCTTCTCAAGCTAAATTACAAGAACTGAAACATTTTGATTTTTATGATTACAATTATCTAGAAGCATTTACAGCCTCATTGATGAAACCATGTTATAATCATAAACTTAGCCTCATATCACATAAATTTGAGGTCAGCTACTTGAATTGTTTGTTTTCCACTTCATTCAATTTGTCACGTAGTTACCAAAGTATCATCCAATAAAATCAAATGATTTGCAATGAAATCCAGCACCGATCATTATTATTGTTATATGATTGCAAATACTCTTTGCTTGGTGGTTACATTTCAGTAGTATTATTACTGATTTTTCCTAAGCCTTCAATGAATAAAGAGGTAAATGGGATCTCCCTAGACATCCTCGTGATGTTTATAGATATTTTGGAGTAAGAACAACCCATATCGCAGCGACAGTATTGCCTTAATCAAGGATGGTAAGTTTTTCCACTTCAAAAAGCAAAAGGTTGTCGCTTAAATGTGTACAGAGTAAGGAGTACTTTGCCTTGGTGCAGACTAGCTGGTCGACCATGAGCAAAATGAATTTGTATAACTGATTTGATTGCTTGAGCTTGAGGGAGTGGACTGTTTCTGTGGATTTAACTTCAATAAGTATGTGCATTTGATCACATGTTTATTAACAGGAACAGTGTATCCTCCTTCCCTGCTTCCCCTTCTCTCCTCTCTATTGCTGTTCAGCAGTGGGCATCTTGAGTTTGTAAAGAGAATGGTTGTTTCTGCTGCCCTCGAAATGTACGTTATATGACAGCTGATGAATAGCTGTTACTCGGCTATTTGGTCATGAATTGAACGAATCTGAGACCCAACATCTCTTGCTCGCTATCCTGTGATCAGCCTTTTGTAGGTTTGATTTCTGATCATCAAAACTGGTTCTGGAGTCATTTATAGTAGGGTGTCTGGCGGGAGTGTTTATACACCTTATTATGGCATTGTTCTCCAGTCTTAGTGCATTTGCCCTCTCAAATAAGGAAAGCTGGGAGCTTCAGTTTACATGCCCATGCATCTTCCAAAGCATAATAGAGTAGTACATACATGTTTAGTAGGGAAGACTAGATTTATTAGGAGGAAAGAAAAATGTTAAATGATTCGCTCATTTGAGAAAAGGAGGCAAATCTAGCTTTCACACTACTATAACTAGTGCTCTAAAAAGCAAGCCTAAACGGGAAGCGTGATGAAAATGCTTTGCCTTGAGGTTAAGCAAAAATTAAGCGGTCAATGACAATGTCGACCGCTTAATGCTCGCCTAGTTATTAGAGACGTCAGGCGTGTTTCGCCTTAGGCCCAGATTTTAAGGAGATTCAATTATTTTTTTTAATAAAACCTACAGTCCATACTCAGTAGTTCACTATCCCTTTAAACTTCAAAAATTGCACTCTAGAGAATTGAGAAGACGGAAGAACGGGAAAAAAAGTTCTACTTGAATATGTTACGCTCTATTAAATATACCTTTCTTTTTATTTGTAGATACACATCAAGAAAATGAATAGACTTGCATTACGAGGATGGACAATCTTGTTTATGTCCAATTTAATGCAAGGTTGATGAACAAGAAGAAGAGTAATGCCAAAATAGAGACTTTACTAGCAAATGATTCTACTAATGCACAATTTTGGATTTTAGAGGGTTGTGATGATGAGGGTGAGGAGGA